>BQNB010003936.1:29859-105167 GCA_026074375.1 Tanacetum coccineum | reverse complement strand
TCAATCCAGAAAAACAATGAATGGTGCTATGCCAACAACAAACTCTTATTATAAAGCATATTCATCTATTAAAAGACCCTTTAACAAGAAAATAGAAAACTACAACAGATATTTCTACAAAAGAGTTAATACTGTTAAGAGTAAAAGGGTTAATACCGCGAGGCCAAAAGTAGATGTTAATATTGTTAAGGCTTCAGCTAGCTGGGTTTGGAAACCAAAACATGAAGAATTAGACCATGTTTCTAAATCAAATAGTGCATCAAAGACCCTTACAAGATATGATTATGTTGATGCACTAGGAAGATTCAAGTCTGTACTGGCTTGGGATTTCAAAAGACACTAATCTTATTATCCAGTGTACAGGGAAATTCATAAATGGGAAGTGATGTTTATGAATTGTTGTGGTTGGTATTTTTTTCCTTTGTGGACTAACTTTTTGCAGGAAAAGCAAATAAATGTGTTAGATGGAAAAGATAGTTGGTGTCGTTCATATTGTTGCTGCTATATGTTTTGAGATATTCAGGAAAACTAGGGTTTTTCACAAACTCTAAACAAAAGGTTCAAGAAACTCAAAGGGTTAAGAAGAAGGTTTATAATTTTTACCACAATAGGTTAAAGAGTGGTATGCATATGGTTTGTAAGTTTGAAAGTCACAGTAGGTTGTTGTGTACCTATTTGATTAGATTTGCAAAGAGTAAACATGGGACTGGCTGCATGGTTATAATATTAATGGCGTAATCAGCAAGGGCAACACTTGAAAGTTTATGTCAATGGTGATGATATGTATTAGTACTACTAGTAACATTAAAACTGTCAGTTGTTACTTAGTACTGCTAGTACAGATGACTTAGTACTGCTAGCGTGGGTTTTAAAGGTAGTTGGTTTGTGATTGTTGTCGTGCTTGTATAAAGTATTGTGGTGACAAAAGGCTATTGGTAACGCTCATGGTTTTGCTATTCAATAGAATGTTTGTGGATGTGATGTGGTTTGCACGCTGGTGATTTACAGCAAGATTCGATTATTAAAGGTTATTGTGTTAATAGCAGACGTCTTTTGTCTTTAGAAACCCTAATCCTCTGAATGATTTTGTTGTTTATGAAGTAGGGTTTTACAGCAGGTTTTGAAGTTTTGAGCTTTATGTTTAGATGCTGCTATGTGGTATGATGTGATCTTTGGTGATCGCTTGGATATAAGCAGCTTGGTTGTTAGCTGACATGGTTGTCCTGGTAGTAGGGGTTTAATGTTGCTCTTTCACAAGTTAGTACTGCCAGGTTCACATTAGTACTTCTCAAAATAAGAGTTAATACTGCCAGCAGATTGGAGATCTAAAGAAGCACACTAGTGACAGCTTTGTAATAGATTAGCAATAGATTAGCGATGGTTAAATTGTCACTAACAGAATGGGAGGAAGGAGTACTTCAATCTGTGATAGTTTAGCGACAGTATAAAGCGTCACTGAACCAGTTTAGTGACAGATTGGTGGCGGATTTGTGACAGAAAAAGGTGTTGCTAACTGGTATTTATTTAGTACTGCTTTTAAAATAGTTAATACTGCTCCTTTTATTTTTAGTACTGCTCAATGAAATTTCTAGTACTGCTTCCATATGTTTGTACTGCTTGGAGACGAATACATTTGGGTTCAAACACAGATGGTTGCTTCGTGTGGTATGGGTTATGTTGTTGATTGAAAGTCTATAAGGAAGTATCGTGAGTAAGGATGGGTTGTACTTTTGTGGATATTAGCTGAGAAAAACGTATATGGAATGTCTGTTTAAGTGTGTGAACGTGGCCAGATGATAGTTTAAAGAAAATTGTAGGCTGTGACATAGGATGTTACATATTGTTAATGAAGAATTCAAGATTGGGCAGGGATTATGTTTAAACAACTTTAGGCCTGAATCTGTATTAATAGTTGTCAACATGGGATGCGTGTGTATTGTGAAGTTGGTCTCGTATGGACTGGACATAAATTACAATTGGGCCGAATGATATACAAGTGTGCAAATGGGTCGGATTAGGCCATGGGATTTTATTGACGTTATTCGTACAATGGTACTACTGTTTAGGCTCAAATAAATTAGTGTTGTGCGTGCTTAAGGTGTTAATATTGTTTGAAGTATGTTTGTACTGTCAAAGAAAAATTTGTACTGCTTACTATGTCCAAAGAGTTTATGCTGCCAGAGTTGTCCGATAAAGCAGTTTGTACTGCTAGCATTGTGTGATATCGAATAAAACACACAGTTTGGTTCTCGGATAGTTTGTTCTTAGCCTGATCTATGGATAGTGGTTTTGAGAATTGGCAAGCTACAAGGGATAGGAGAATTTTCAGGTGTTGGTTTCATTTCAACACAACAAATGGTAATCAATTCACCATGTCTAACCGACACTAAGAATTGGCTATTCCAGTGCAAACGGCATCTGGTAAAGAATTCTCAAATCCGTTGATAGCTGATAGTTTGCTAAAAACTATATGGTTCTCAACTCACCATGCTTCACAGTTAAGAGTTGGCTAGTCCAAAGCAAACGGCTCTTGGTAAAGACTTCTCAAATCCGTTGATGGCTGATAGTTTACCCAAAACTATATGGTTATCAATTCACCATGTTTTATTATGAAGAATTGGCTATTTCGGGGCAAACGGCAACCGATAAAGAATCATCAAATCCGTTTATGGCTGGTAGTTTGCCAAAAACTATACATTTCTGTGATTCACTTCAAAGTGATGAGGATAGTTTTGAACTTATTGAATTGATGATTCTTTGTACCAATTTTCTTACCATGGTTTGTGATTTAGAGAATTTAAAAACCACTTATCTGATAATGAAGAAAGTTTGGGTGAGGATGCATCCAAACAGGGGAGGATTGATGATGCAGATGCAGAGGTTACCTTCATTGATGAGACTTTAAATGATGCTAGAAACAAGAACAACAAGATTTCAAACAGCAATTAGAAGTGAAGAAGTGTTTGGATACATCCTCCTGATGATCAAGAAGCTTACACAGAAGAAACTTGATGTTAACAAAGTGAATATCAAGTTTAGGGGAGGATTGTTGGGAATCTTTCATTCAAGAAACTTGATGATTAACAAGATGAATATCAAGTTTAGGGGAGGATTGTTAGGAATTAAAGATTCCTTGATGTTGTTTGAATAAATGAAACAAGAGGGACTAAATCGACATAATGAAGATTCTACAAATAATGGAAGATTGTAGAAGATATGGTCAAAGATATGAAGATCAGGATTGATATCCAAATGATTTAGTTTCCTTATAATATTAAATGTGTTGACTAGGAAGGTTGAATACTTATGGAAAGTATTAATAAGTATTAAATATGATGAGTAGGTTACAAGGTTTATTAGGAAAGTATTAACTGTATTGTAACCTACTAGGACTCCTTGTACTATAAAAGGAGGTCCTAGGGTGTAGAGAAAATACATCAATCTCTACACAATTATCATATACACGTTTTACTCATAGTTAGTTATAGCTTCAAGGTTGTAAACTCTATCACTATTCAGAGTGATTGTATTAATATATTAAAGCTGCAACGTTTGGTTAATTGTTATTATTCTTATTAGTATCACAACCTAGTTTCTGCATAGTTTGTGATATTCCCAATCAAAGTTTCTACCATAGTTGTCTTGGATTTATCCAATACAACTAAACCTTATATAAGCTAAGGAGTTAAAGATCTGTTCAGAAGGGATCAACAAGGTTGATTGCAATTACCATCAAAAATAGTTTCAAAATCAAAGGATGGTAAAACCTGTTTGGAACAATGCTCAAAGGGTGAATCATCAAAACTTTGCTAAAAAGACTCACCCCTATGCTAAAAAGAACTTAGTTCCAAGAGCAGTACTAATGAAGTCTGGTTTAGTATCAGTTAATACTGCTAGACAAGTTAATGCTGCTCACTCAAAAACAACAGTGAATGCTGCTAGACCAATGTCATATCTTTCTAAAACAGCACATTCAACTATTAAGAGGCCCATTCATAAGAACACAACATTTAAAAATAGTAATATTGATCAAAGGGTTAATACTGTTAGTGGTAAAAAATTTAATACTGCTAGGCCAAAAGCAGTAGTTAATGCTGTTAAGGGAAATAGTTTTAATGCTGTTAAGGCCTTAGCTTGTTGGGTTTGGAAACCAAAGACTAAAGTTTTAGACCATGTTTCTAAACACAACAGTGCATCAATCACCCTAAAGAAGTTTGATTATATTGATGCACAAGGCAGATCCAAGTCAGTGATGGCTTGGGTCCCCAAAAGAAACTGATTTTCTTATCTAATGTGCAGGGCAATCCACAAATGGATTTACAGGATCAAGGAGTGATTGATAGTGGATGCTCAAGGCACATGACATGGAACATGTCCTATCTTACAAACTATGAAGAGATAGATGGAGGATATGTTGCTTTTGGAGGAAACCCCAAAGGAGGGAAAATCACAAGAAAAGGTACCATTAAAACTGGTAATCTAGATTTTGAAAATGTGTATTTTGTGAGAGAGTTAAAGTTTAATCTCTTTAGTGTCTCACAAATGTGTGATAAAAAAATAGTGTTCTTTTTAATGACACTGAATGTATTGTTTTATCTCCAAACTTTAAGTTAATTGATGAAAGTCAAGTTTTACTTAGAGTTCCTAGAAAGAACAATATGTATAGTGTTGATTTAAAGAACATAGTTCCTAAAGGAGGTTTAACTTGCCTTTTTGCAAAAGCCACATCTGATGAATCTAAACTTTGGCATAGAAGGCTAGGTCACTTAAATTTTAAAACCATGAATAAATTGGTTAAGGGAAATCTTGTAAGAGGTTTACCTTCTAAACTTTTTGAAAATGATCAAACCTGTGTTGCTTGTCAAAAGGGAAAGCAGCACAGAGCCTCTTGTAAGTCCAAAACAGAGAACTCAATCAGTCTTCCTTTACATTTGTTGCATATGGACTTGTTTGGTCCAACATTTGTAAAAAGCCTTATGAAGAAAATGTATTGCCTAGTTGTCACAGATGATTACAGTAGGTTTACATGGGTTTTCTTTCTAGCTACTAAGGATGAGACTAGTGGCATTCTTAAGTCCTTTATAACTGGGATAGAAAATCTAGTAGATCACAAGGTTAAGGTGATTAGATGTGATAATGGAACTGAGTTCAAAAACAGAGAAATGAATCAGTTTTGTGAGATGAAGGGTATTTTGAGACAATTTAGTGTAGCTAGAACTCCTCAACAAAATGGAGTTGTTGAGAGGAGGAATAAGACACTAATTGAGGCTGCTAGGACTATGCTAGCTGATTCTAAGTTGCCAACTACTTTTTGGGCAGAAGCAGTTAATACTGCTTGCTATGTGCAAAATAGAGTGTTAGTAGTTAAGCCTCATAACAAGACCCCATATGAACTTTTTCATGGTAGAACACCAACTTTAAGTTTTATGAGACCATTTGGGTGTCATGTTACCATTCTCAATACCATAGATCACTTAGGAAAATTTGATGGTAATGCTGATAGACGGTTTCTTTTGTTGGATACTCATTGAATAGTAAAGCCTTTAAGTATTCATAGTAGAACAAGGATAGTGAAAAGAGAACTGCCAATTAGGTTATAGTGAGATTACACCTAATGTTTTTGTAGGTAGTGGACCAGATGGTTATTTGATATTGATGCACTAACAAGATACAATAAATTATAAGCCAATCCTTGACAGTAATATCAGTCTAAGTAGTTTTAAACAAGGTACAAAAAGCAAGTGATAAACAGGTCAAGCTAGAATGAGACCAGAACCTGTCCAAAGATCATAGTTTTTGCTACCATTATGACTGTTGATCCCCATATCCCCCAAGACTAAAGATTTCTCATATGATGGATCCAAACCTTCAAGTGAATGATGGAAAGACCTGATGAAGATCCCAAGAAAAATTAGGTGAATGTAAAGATCAAGAGAAGGAATATAATGTTAACAGCACTAACAATGTTAATACTGCTGATAATGTTAATACTGTTAGTTCAACTGTTAATGCTGCCGGCACAAATGAAGATAACGTTTTTGGTGGAAAAACAAGCATTGAACTTTCATATGATCCAAATATGCCTGCTTTGGAAGATGATAGCATATTTGACTTCACGAGAGATGATGAAGATGATGGTGCAATGGCTGACATGAACAATTTGGATACAACAATCCAAGTCAGTCATAATCTAACTACAAGAATTCATAAAGATCATTCTCTTGATCAAGTGATTGGATATTTTCAATCAGCTACACAAACAAGATAGATGTCAAAGAATTTGGAGGAACATGGATTTGTTAGCACTATTCAACAAAAAACGGAAGGCCCGTAAAAGACCTTCAAAAACGCTTGTATATCTCTGCTTGCTTTTATCACAGGAAGAACTCAAAAAGGTAATTCATGCATTAAAGGATCCAAGCTGGTAAGATGCTATGTAGGTAAGAGCTTTATATACTTCAAGTTACAAATAAGTTTTGGACTTTAGTGGATTTAACAAATGGAAAAAGGCTATAAGCTCTAACATGGGTTTTTAGGAATAAAAGAATGAAAGGGGGGGGTTTAATTGTGATAAGAAATAGACAAAGCTTTGGTTGCTCAAGGTTACACACACAGAATGAAGAGATTGAACATGATGAAAGTCTTTTGCCCCTGTTACAAGAATTGAAAAGCAATTAGACTTTATCTTTTTAGCTTATGCTTCAAAATTAAAGATTTTATGGTGTATCAAATGGATGTAAAAAGTAATTGCTTATGTGGGAAGCTTGAAGAAGAGGTGTAATGTGTGTCAACCACCAGGATATTGAAGATCCAAGACTTCCCTGATAGAGTATATGATAGTATGTTAAAACACACATCAGTTATTCCCCGTAAAATACTATTAATCGACTAAAACTCTAAAGAATATGGATAATTATCGGCATATAATGCTTGTTTGGTATTTTTTATGTCTTGGGCATTAATAACGGGATTGAAAACAAAGCAACAACGGCGTAATTTATTGGTTCATTCGATCAAGAGTGCTCAAATATCAAGATCAAGACAAATACCTAAAAAATATCCCGAGCATGCCGGGGGAAAGGAGGGGACGGGAGCGGTGAGTTCGTCGTGTTGGGTGGGGGCGGGAAAATGGGTGCTGTCGCGAGAGGTGGGGCGGGTGAGTATGCGCTGGCGAGGGGGCGGGGGAGGGGGATTTATTATGAGCCAACCGTAACCCATTTTATGGGCCGGGCCAGCCCAAGCTAGCACTAGCCACCAAGAAGCCCAAAATAATAATGTTTAAAGTTTTATTATTAAGGGATTGCTGACATCAGCTGACGGGTCATTGGTCATGTGCTGCAAAGAAATAAAACACGATCCCACGTGCCCAAGCACTTTTCAATGGGAAGACGAAATAAGCGTTGGAATAGTAAGCAAAGGTGGGAAATTCGTGTTATACCATTTCAAAATTCAGAGCAAATGGATCACACAGTGAGCATTCATAGCGTACACGGTACGCAGATTTAAGTGACACGCGACATTCATCTAACGGGCTAATCAATACTCAATCCGTGTGACATTGGATCCTGGGCAATCATTGGTTAATAATTCCCCAATGATTGGGTAGAGTTTACACTTTTACCCCCCTCACACCCCTATATAAACCACACGCTCCCCTTTAGATTATTCATTAGGAAATTTTAGTTTTAAGTTTAGCTTTTTAGTTTTTAGCTTATTATTGTTTAGGATTAGCTTATTTCTCATTTCTGGCTTATTGTATCAAACCTATTTCGCAAGCTTATTGAGATATTGTAATAAAGATGGTGTGAGCTTAATGGAGATCTTGGTTTGCTTGTTTTTGTTGTTTATTTCTTTGTTTTCTTAACTTCGCATACATGCTTATCAAATAAGCATTTCTGTGAGCTTATTCCTTTCAAATCTCTTTAGAAGTTTAAAGATCATCTCCTATAAGCTTTCAAAAGCTTATTCGATTTTATTCTATAAGGTTTAAAGAGTTTCATTGTAATAAGCTCGAATAGGAGCTCAATCTAGCTTATTTCTTGCTTTATTTTAATTTAAAGATTTTAGCAGCTCTTATTTCCTGATAAAATAAGCTATCTTAAATAGCCTTATTTTGGTTTAACATGAGCTTATATTGCTAAATCAAAATTTTTTGTGAGCTTATTTGCTTTATCGTGTTTAGACATAAGTAGTTTAAGTGCTTTTGGTTTGTTTAAACCCCTTGTTGCTGATTTCGTTTGCTTATTAGTTTAGTTTAGCAACTATTACCCTTTAAGTTATTTGTTGCTTATAGAAGAGGTAGATTTAGCTTAAATCTCATTTAGCTTAAAATCGTTTAAGCTTATTATTAAGGTTTCTTGTTCTAGTGCTTATTCGGTTATTTGAAGAACTTATTTCGTTATACTAATGCTAGTTGCTTATTCTTGTTTGCTTATTTAGCTTATATGTTACGGTCTCATTTTTAAAAAAAAAGTTTATGTAGTGCTTAATTCGATTTGGAGGTTTAGTTTTTTTTGTGAAGATTTGTTATCTATAAGTTGCTTGTTGCTTTAGTTGTTTTCGTATTAAGTAAAATCGTGTCTGTAGACGTTTCTGTGTTTGAAGTTTATTCGGTTTGTTAGCTCATTCGTGTGAGCTTGTTGATTTCGAGTTTAGCTTATTAGAAGATATTTTTATTATTAAGCTGCTGGTTTCTCATTTGATGTTGGGCAACTAATAGGTTTGGCCTTGTAGAAATATCTATTTTGGGTCTCGTTGCAATCCACCTTGGGCCTATTGCCTGTTTGAATTGCTATTGGGGATCGAATTGGTGCCTCATTTGGATTGTTCTCAAAATACGAATTCGAGTAGTAAATAATAACAAATTGTTGGATTGCATTAACCGTTTATGTCTAACACTTCGTTTTTAGTTTAGTATTTTTTGGACCGGTCATCTCATGAGGCGAGGAGCTTAAGGGTTTATTTAGCTAGACCGAATTTGATTATTTTTTTAGCTAAATAAATCGGGTGGTATTCGTTTATTTGTGGCTCTTCAATTCGGTTCCATTTTCTATCATTTTTCAATACATTAGTGTAGATTAGAATAAAATGTTTTGCTTTGCTTATTTTATCATTATGCACAGTGAGTAGTTTAATTAGTGCTTGTTAAGTGATAATGTGAATTGGAAATTAAGTGTGGATTGCAAAAATGCTAGTTAATTAATAAAACACACACACATACCTCACACACAATTGATATGTTTGAGTGTTTTAAAGGGCAAAAATTCAGAAAAATAGTCAAACTACACATCTAATAATTAATATCCTTTTAAAAGGTTTTGTCAAAATAAACCAACGTTGTGCGATAATTATCTTTTCTAAGGAAATTAATTCGTTAATAAACCTTAATCCACACTTAATGAACTTTTCACGTCACTTAGCAAGCATTTTCGTTTTATAAATCTTTTAGATAATTTTTAGCATAATTCTCGTAGTTTAATTGTTTAGTATAATTCTAGTATTATTATTAGTATAATTTTCTTAGTTTTAAAAATAGATTTCAAACCAAAAATCTTAAAAGATAATCAAGCATTTATTCTCGAGAGAGGGGGACATTATCATGGATCAATTCATCTCTCTCCGTGGATCCGACACTCGAAAGATAGACTAATACTTTTTGCCTAAAGTCATTTTCTTTTATCTAACGGAAATACTATATAAATTATACTACACGCGTTTGACGATTTACCAACAAATGGGCTGCCGTCTGCCTGGGGAGAGGTGTACGATTTTCACATGGTGTTTGAAGTTAGTGCCTTAAAGATCCTTTCGTCTTGAAAGTTTATTTTCGTATAAATATTAAAAATATAAAAATACAAAAAAATAATAAAAAAAAATTTAAAATATAAAAAAAATCCAAAAATATTTTCTTTTTCTATTTTATTTTCTTTTATAAAGAAATCCAAAAATATTTTCTTTTCATTATTTTTTATGAAAATCCAAAAATAGTTTCCTTTTATATTTTCTTTTATATAAATATTTTTAAAAAAAAATAAAAAATCTTCGTTATCCTCTTAAGTGTTTAATTCTTATCTCTTTATCTTCTCATATTGTTTAATTCTTCACGATGTTCTATTCTTACCTCCTCATTCCCATGATCCTTCTACCATGGAGGATTTTACTCGACCGTCACTGTCGCTAGCTGCGAGAGGAGGTCCGATCGCCCCGACAACCGTCCGGAATCCGATTGTGTATAAAAAATCATATGGTTCGGTTCTTTTCGACAGAATTGGCCAAGTCCAATGGCTTTCGAGATGAAGATGCAAGCGAGCACTTAAACAAGTACTTATCTATCACTCAATTCATGAAGCAAAATGGAGTTTCTCAACTAACAGCATCAATCTGAATCTTTTCCCATTCTCTTTAACCCACGAAGCTGAATCTTGGTTTTATCATCTTAAAACTCATTCTATTCACACTTGGGAAGAGATGATCCTCAAGTTTCTTTCAAAATACTACCCACATTCTAGAGCGTTGCAGCTTAGGAAAGAGTGCCCGGAATCGAATTTCCAGCAATGCCCATGGAGTCCAGTATTTAAGCTGGGAAAAGTGGGCGGAAATGGGGTGCAGTTTACGAAAATGTCCTGATAATAGAATTTTTTCGCTTATAGATCAAATCTATTACATTTTATCATGGAATCGCAATGGATGATCGAGCAAATTTATGGTGGCTTGCCTGGTGGAAATACCATGCCAATGACTCCTCCTCATGAGGCATATGATTTGCGATCAGAATATGACAACAACCTCATTTTCCAGTGGAGTCGACCGAAGTTGTATTTATGACTCATTAACCACTGTGTGAGTGCACATTATTCTGATACTAACTTTCGGCTTGATGGAGTGCACAATAATGAGTCCTTAGAAAGCAAACTGCATCCAACTATTCAAATGTTCGACAACAACCAGGACCAAGTCATCCTAAACAACCGATTTACTATTCAGACGACTCTGAGAGAGTGCTGAGGATAACCTTTTTGAAGTGTTAGATATTTCAGACCCAATTCATTCTTGAGTAGCAATCTCACTCTCCTCTTCTGATTATGTGGTCGAGTCTCTCTCCCCCCCACTTACTTCCTACTCCCTTCGGGGATAGTGACACTCTCTTGGAGGAGACCGACATGCCCTTCTTGCTTCCTCATTCTGATATTTCCGTATTCGATTAATGAACATTTTGCTTTGATATTGAAGAGAAGAGTAGTGGCAGTACCACTTCTCATTCTAATCATTCTCTTTCAGAATACGAATCATTCTGTTTTGATGTCGATCATATTGAAGAGAAGAGTAGTGGCAGTACCACTTCTCATTCTGATCTTTCTCTTCCTTCTCTTCCCGAGTATAAATCGTTTCATTTTGATCTTTCGATTGATCCGCTTCCTCCCTTTCCGATAGGATGATTATCATCATGAGAGTTCGCGCGATGAATTTCACACAACATCACATCTCCACCGGAGTATGATCATTTTTACTTCAATATTGAGCCCGACCTAGGAGAGTTGACTATACTTTTTGAAGAAAATATATCTAAAGATTCAACCAAGGAACTTACGAGTCTTGAGCTTAATGATTTTCCTCTCCTCCTATCTTTATGTTATCCACTTTTTTTAAGAATTTTCTGAATCGATCTTTTTATTCTCATTTTCCTCTGAGCGCATAAAGACGCGAGCAAATTTTTTGAATCCTGGAATATTCCATTATGAAAAGATTCAATCTAAGAATTTCATATAATTGCCACTAGACGATTTTCCTACTATCTCATTCGTCAGTGATTCTCTTCTCTTGACTGATCCTTCTCTGATCAAAACTTTTCTGTCATTTCCCTCCGGAAATGAAGACAAGGTTTTCGATCCCAAAATTCTCATTATAGATGGAGTTTTCTCTTTCACGAGAAAATCTCCACATCTACTGATTAATAATTTCATGATCGATAACTGTATAAAGTTGAAATGAAAATTTCATTGATGACCGAATCTTCGGTCAATTTTCACCCCAAGGACAAAGAAATTCAGGGAGAGTCAAGCTAGAGACTCGTTAATAAACAAGCGCTTTCTATTCTCGGGAGGCGCGCACCCCGGTCTTTTCTTCTTCCTCTTTTCTTAATAATGAGTGTGTGAATTTTATAGCCCACGTGTGGGGGCGTTGCTTCTTTCTTTGGTTTGTGGGCCCGTTTTTGCAGTGATTACTTAAGATCGTGAAGACGGTGCTGTGTTTCAATCTACCAAGTACCTCTCGGTTCTCCGATCTCTGCTTATTTGAATCCTCAATCCTGATCATGTGTAAAATTTATATTGTTTTTCCCTTTCACCACTTAGAATTTTTTTAGCATTTGCCTGTTTCATTTCAAAGTGTGGGGTAAAACCCGAAATTTTTTAAACATGAGGCAATGTTCTATTCTAATGTATAGGGGGGGGATTTCAAATCAAAATGTAATATTGCTTTGTTGCCTGGTCCTGGTCCCACGCAACCATGTATTCACCAAAATGTGGAACTTGCCTATGCTATCAGGTTCCCACGCAACCCTGTTTTGACCAAAACTTTAAAATTTTATTGTTTTATTTATTTAAAAAAAATCCAAGATATTGTTAGATATATGAATAAGTAGGCCCGTAGAACTAGGTAGCTTTTGACTTGACCGAGTTTTCCACCTAGCTTCTCCCTTAGGCTTTCCGAGACTATGCGTTTGCTTACTTTAAATTTTGCAAAGAACGAAAAATGATAAGTTGAATATAAGTTAGATGCTAAGCATGGATTAGTTGGATCTTTTTAGAGCTCATAGAGGTTAATTTAGGCTTTTTTACCTCCCACCAGCTTAATCAAACCGTTATATAATTGTTAACTTTAAAAAATAAAGTTTTCCTTTGTTTTGCATCTTAATTTAGATCCCTTCGTAGAGATTTCTTCTAGTGAAATTAAGGTACACATCGAGGTTTTGTCAGTGTTGTGGGGAAATATGCTACTGATTATTGACGACTCGCTACCGTTGTCTAGGTAGTTAAAAGACCACAGGACTTGAAATTTGGCTATAATAATAATAATTATGTAATAAACCAAAGCCGAAATAAGACCACTGCATCTTGTCGGTTAGGACGCCCGATGTTGCTGTCGTTTAAAGGGTGGAGGTAATAATAATAATAATAAAAACTATGGGCTGATAAAGGTTTACTGTCTCTGGTCAGTTCGCTCCCGATGTGACAATCATCAAAAAAAGGCCCATAGTAAGAATAATAAATCCGAGACTGATAAAAGTTTGCTGTATCTGGTCGGTTCGCTCCCGATGTTGCAGCCTTCAAAAAGGTCGAGGATCTCCTGGTCGAAATAAGACTCCTGGATCATGGTCGACTCGCATACCGATGTAACAGTTGTTTAAAGGACAAGAAGGTTTAATAATGTTGCTATAATAATAATAATAATAATAATAATAATAATAATAATAATAATAATAATAATAAAGCCAAATTTCGACGTAACACCCCCGGTTATCCTAAATAAAGCCCTTATCCGTCTCTGACTCGAAGTTGAGTTGATTCAGATAAATAAAAAGGATAACCCTTCAATCATGCGAAATTAAAACCATATTAATTGGACCATATTTCTCCCTATAACCGTCTCTTTAGGAATTGATTTCTCAAACTAGATTAAGGTCTAAACCCCCACCGGGTTTACTTTATTTTAATAAGGATTTAATTTACTGTCAATAATAATAATAAATAATAAAATCCTTAGCGGATTTTAGGGAATAATGGAGCTAACCGTTAAGTTATTACTTATTACAAATTTAACAATTATGAGTAGTTGTTAGCATCTTATCCTTATATTTGCTGTGATTTCAATTTAAGCTTAGATAGGGGTTTGTGAAACAGTCAAAAAAAAGATGGTTAACCTTCCCCCTTTTTTTTTTTTTTTCTTTAAAAGGCCTTGTTAAAATGAATTTTATAAAAAAATTATCTTAGTTTTTATCTTTTATTTTGAATAAAGTGGTTAAAACGGGGGCGCTTTCGAAATAAATGATTTTTGAACTTTCTTAATGGACCTTTTCTGTTCTTGTTTGATTGTGAGAGGTTATAAGTTAAAAGGGGATTAAATTATTTACTTCCGGGCGTGTTTTATTTGCATTGCGTGTGAGACCAACAATGGCTTAGTGTGGGGGAGTTTGATGTATGCTAAAACACACATCATTTATTCCTCGTAAAATACTATTAATCAGACTAAAAATGCTAAAATATGGATAATTATCGTGCATATATGCTTGTTTAGTATTTTTATGTCTTGCATGTAATACAGATTGAAAACAATGCAAAAACGGGTAATTATGGGTTCGTTTCGATCAAGAGTGCTTAAATATCAAGATCAAGACAAAGTCGTGAAAAGTCCCCAAGCATGCCATTAGAAAGAGCGCGTGAAAACGAGTCTAGCAGTGCCCTCGAATTTTATTGGGCCAGCCCGTAACCCATTTTATGGGTCGGGCCAGCCCAAGCTAGCACTAGCAACCAAGAAGCCCAAAATAATAAGGTTTAAAGTTTTATTATTAAGGAATTGCTGACGTCAGCTGACGTCATTGACATGTGATGCGAAATAAATAAAACTCGATCACGTGCCCAAGCACTTTCAACTGGGAGGACGAATAAGCTTTGGACAAGTGACAGGGAAATTCTTGTTATACATTTCAAACTCGAGAGCAAAGTGATCACACGGTGAGCATTCCTAGCGTACGAGGTACGCAGATTTAAGTGACACGCGGCATTAATCTAACGGGCTAATCAATACTCAATCCATGTGACATTGGATTCTGGGCAATCATTAGTTAATAATTCCCCAATGATTGGGTAAAGTTTGCACTTTTACCCCCCTCACACCCCTTATATAAACCACAGCAGCTCCCCCCTAGATTATTCAATTAGGAAATTTTTAGTTTTAAAGTTTAGCTTTTAGTTAGTTTTTAACTTATTATTGTGTAGGATAAGAGCATATTTTCTCATTTTTTGGCATTTATTGGTATCAAGACTTATATCGCAAGCTTATTGAGATATTGTAATAAAGATGGTGTGAGCTTAATGGAGATCTTGGTTTGCTTATTTTTGTTGTTTATTTCTTTGTTTTCTTAACATCGTATACGTGCTTATCAAATAAGCATTTCTGTGAGCTTATTCCTTCAGCTTATTCCTTTCAAATCTCTTTAAAAGTTTAAAGATCATCTCCTATAAGCTTTCAAAAGCTTATTCGATTTTATTTCTATATGTTTGTAAAGGAATTTTGGGTCTGAAAGAAACTCGTATAATAAGGGGCTCAGATCTTGCTAATTTTCCCCGTGCTTTTTTTGATTTAAAAAAGATTTTAGTAGCTCCTTAATTTCCTGAGATAAAAATAAGCTTCTAAATACTTAATTTGGTTTAACATCATGACGTATATTGTCTACAATCAAATTTAGTGAGCTTATTTTGCTTTATCGTGTTTAGACATAAGTAGTTTAAGTGATTTTGGTTTGCCCTTGTTGCTGATTTCGTTTGCTTATTAGTTTAGTTTAGTGCTTATTTCGTTTTAGTTTTGGCTTATAGAGTAGATTTAGCTTAAATCTCGTTTAGCTTAAAATCGTTTATGCTTATTATTAAGGTTTCTTGTTCTAGTGCTTATTCGGTTATTTGAAGAACTTATTTCGTTATACTAATGCTAAGTTTCTTATTCTGCGTTGCATAATTACTTTATAGGGTAGTTTGCTTGTTTTTTTAAGTTTATTAGTGCTGTTATATCGATTTTGGAGGTTTTAGTTTTTGTGAAGATTTATTATCTTAAGTTGCTTGTTGCTTTTAGTTGTTCGTTTAAATGAAATCGTGGCTTATTTCTGTGTTGATGTTTATTCGGTTGTTAGCTTATTCGTGTGAGCTTATTTAATTAGTGCTTATTAAGTGATAATGTGAATTGGAAATTAAGTGTGGATTACAAAAATGCTAGTTAATTAATAATCTTTGATTATTTAGATTTGTAGTTTGAATGTTTTAAAAATAAAGGGCAAAAAAACCAGACAAAAAGTCAAACTACACATCCTAGTAATTAATAAGCTTAATTTAAGTGAGATTTTGTCAAAATAAACAAACGTTGTGAATAATTATATTTCTAAGGAAATTTACATTCGTTAATAAACCTTAATACAACACTAATGAATTTTTCTTTCCACTCACTTCAGCAAGCATTTTCGTTTTAAAATCTTCTAGATAAATTTTAGCATAAATCTCATCGTTGTAGAAGTGTTTAGTATACAAATAGTATTATTATTAGAATAATTTTCTTAGTATTAAAAATATATTTAAAACTAAAAATCTTAAAAAATAATCAAACATTTTTCTTCAAAACATTAACATGGATTTCAATTCATCTCTCGTCATGGATACGACACTCGGAAGATAGACTATTAATTTTCCATAAGTAATTTTCTATAACTAACGATATACAATATATATTATTAACGACACTCGTTTGACTAGTTTACGCCCAGTATAACAAGGTTGAAAAAGCACTATAATGGCCACATCAAGCTCCTAAGAGCTGTATGGAAACCTTGTCAACATATCTGTTGGACAATGGGTTTCAAAGAGGGAAAATTGACAAGACCCTATTTATCAAAAGGCACAAAGATGATATTTTGCTGGTCCAAGTTTATGTGGATGATATCATATTTAACAAATATTACAAATGGATTAACTAGACTATATAACTTTGGATCTTGAAGATGACCGAAGTTCTTCTCTTGCACTTGAGGAAAGGAGGATGGGATAGAAGATTTGATCACATTTAAACAAGATTAACCAAGTTGAATGATAAAAGATTTAGAGAGATTTAGTAAGATCTAGAGAGAGAAAGAACTGAAAGAAAATTGTGCAAAAGGGTTGTGAAAATAGTTGGAGGTGACCCACTATTTATAGGAGCTTAAAAACAGCCTGTCAGGAAATGGCGGTCCCAGATATATTAGGGGGGCGCCGGATATTTAAGGGGTCGTCGGCCTATTTAAAGGACCGCCTCGACAAACGCTCCTATTTTTGTCTTTTTGTGGTGACACACTTGTCTGTTGAAAGTTTAACATGTTTTGGGGGAAAAGAACCAGATTTTGAATTTTGAAATAATTACCACATAAAATATTTCTTTATAATTAAAAAAATAATTTGTCTAATAAATTTTTGAAAAAATTATTTTGTTACATTTATAAAAATGTAAAGCTTAACACAAAAACTTATTTCTTTGATCATCCTACAAGTTTAATGCTTGTTTGTACATACCTTATGTGATTTACGTCGTGTGTAAACCAATGTCCGTCTTGATGCATACTTGATGTCACACCCCGCCAAAGCGGAAACGCGAGGCGCGACGAGAAAGGGAATCATCACAACACATTGGCGTCTATATAGAGAAATTAAAACATGAATAAACTACAAGGTATAGACACGTAGTGTCATGAAAATACCCAAGTACATCAACAAAATCCAAAAGGCGTATGACATTGAAATGAAGGCAGTTCATGTCAACGTTATGACATGCAAACATTCATACATCTTACCAGAGCAAAACAAATAACATTAATCATCCAAACAAATAACGAAATCTAGATAACTAAACTTCGCCAGCTGCCTATAGTCCATCAAGCCACTTTTCCTAACTTTAACCTCATCCTGCTGAATACCTAAAAATGATGCTTATACGTCAACCAACGGTTGGTGAGAAACATAGGTTTTCAGATACACATATCCAATCAATTTCTAAAAACAATTTATCCAATTACCGTGATTATAAAACAATACATTTGCATGGCAATTATGTTAACTAACATACAAGCTAACATGCAATTCAATCCAATCAATCACTCAGAAACCAAGTAGACGACCTCAATCGCTCTCGGATCATACCAAAGTCCATGTGGTTTCCCCCTAGCCCAGGCCATGGATACCCGCAAGTAACCCTCCTGACTAGGCCACAGTACCTTCCACTAAACAGGCTATGGATACCCGTAAGTAACCCTCCTGACTTAGTCCACACATTGATATCACATCACATAACATGTAGCACATAACGCATATCAGTTACATAATAGTCCATGCATTTACACTAACACATAATCACATGAATTCAAAACTCATTTCAACACTTGCATCATTTTCATCCTAAGTTTAAAACACAATAAAAAGTGGGACTATGTAACTCACCTGAATGCTCAAAACGCAGCTTCCAATTTTTCTATCACGCAACTATACAAATAAATAAACACGGTTACACGCGACCAAGCTAAAGGCTCTAGTCCATGTAACACACATATGATGGATGTCTAAGGGTTTGATTAACCATCATGGATCACCTTGACACCATGCCCAACCTTAACCACCTCATTAACACATTACACTAGTTAACTATAATTTATTTAGAAATGCAAAATTTTAGTATATCTTTACCAACTTAAAACCCTTACTTGCTGACCTTCATAAATTATACCAAAAATCACCTAAGTTCATTTATGACATTACTAAATACCTTGTGATTCCCAACTTCTCATTACATGTGAAACTATCCTAAATAAAATCCAACTTCAAAACTGTCCCAATTCGGATCTGATTGCACACTAAAATGTATGGCACTAATTACCATACTTAGACACACAATAAGAGTCTATCCTTGTAGGGTTTATTTATATACATATTGAACCTAATCACTGTATATTGGATAACTTTAAATCCACTTTTAAGTTAGGGTTTTACCCTCCTAAACATGACCTAATTCTGACTTGTATTTACTGTTTTGGCAACTTTTCTTGTAACCCATATTTAACCAACTTCCAAAACTCCAAATCATTCAAGGCCAGACTTTTTAAAAAATAGACTCTTTGAACTACAATTTAGGCACTTGAGTCATATCAAAACACGTTTCTAACATCTAGATATCATCAGTTTGAACACATACCTAAATTCTGCTCAACTCTAAATCATGTTCTAACGCAAACCCTAACATGCAACATGCATGATCATAACCCTAAACTATCCCTAATCCTCATACTATCATTAAAGTTCATATATAATCTGTATTTTATGTAAACTCTAGATCCATCACATTATTTGTTACATGATTTAAAGAAAACTAAACAACTAGGGTTAACGAACATATCTAAACCTTGATTCTTGAACACTAAATCACCAACTTGTTCTTGATTAAAAAAAAACTTTTTTTTTTTCTTCTTGAGGCTGATATTCGGTCGACACAAGTAATGGGAGAAAAGATTATGAGCTAGTTCTTGTGGGGTTTAGGGTTCGGCCGAGTAAAACAAAGGGGAAGTAAGAACCCAAAATCTTTGTATTTATAAGTTAACCTAAATCCTTAGATAACTACCAATAATCCTAATCCTAAACTAATACTAATTTGAGTTAAACTTGAACTTCTCTATTTTTTTCTTTTAAAACCGGTCGAACAAACACCCCCTTTAATATATATATTTTCTTTTATTTTATTAATTAACTATTTACATTTATTACCTTATGTTTTCATAAAAACCTAAGCTAATGTGGGTAAACCTTTTTACATAAATGCTACTTACTAAACTTTTTAAAAATAACTTATTTCCATCATGATACATTTCCCATAAACACTTAACACACAATCATCAAACTATTGACGTAGCATTACATGCAACACGCCATTCCTTTCCAATATCACTTTACATGAACAAATGAAATACTCATCACTAAACACAAACGCACTCAAAATGTGATGATCATACACCTTATAATGATATCATGCACCTATTCAAACAACTTAGCACACATATATAACACATAGCACACAAGAAACCACACAAAATAAACTCTTAGCCATTTCTAAAGGTATCACTAACCTTCCTTTCCCTGAGGAAATCTTGTCCTGAGATTTAACTAGCAGGCTCAATAACTCGGCCCACGAACAACTATGTATATTTAATCCTCATCTGGTCTTCGTGTTCCCAGGTAAACTCAGGACCACGTTTCGAATTCCATCTAACTTTCATAAATGCTATCTTCCTATGTTTTAACTTCTTAATTTCTCGATCCAAAATCTCTACAGGTTCCTCAACAAAACTAAGTGTCTTGTCGACCTTGATCTCATTCAATGGCACATGCAAATTAGCGTCCGCTAGACACTTCTTCAGATTTGACACATGAAAGGTGTTATGAATGCTATTTAACTCCTCAGGTAACCTCAACCTATAAGCTACAAGGCCAATCCTTTTAAGGATCTCAAACGGCCCTACATATCTTGGTGCTAACTTACCCTTCTTTCCAAAACACACTACGCCTTTCCAAGGAGACACCCTTAATAATACCCGATCACCCACCTCAAACTCTAACGGTTTACGTCTCTTATCCGCATAACTCTTTTGATGATCCCTCGCCGCTTTGTGCTTTTCTTTTATCTATACTACCTTATTTGTCGTCTCTAGTACTAATTCAGATCCAATCAAACTGCCTTCTCCAATCTCCGCCCATAACATAGGCGACCTATACTTCCTACCATACAAGGCCTCAAACGGAGCACACCGAATGCTCGAATGATAACTGTTGTTGTAAAAAAACTCGGCTAATGGTAGATGGACATCCCAAATACCACCAAAATCTATAACGCACGCCCTTAACATATCCTCCAAAGTCTGAATTGTACGCTCACTTTGTCTATCCGTCTGAGGATGATAAGCAGTACTCAAGTCTAATCTTATCCCTTACGCTTTCTGTACCGTTTGCAAAAAGTGTGAAGTAAATCGCCCATCCCGATCTAAAATAATCGACACGGGCACTCCATGTCGTGCCACAATTACATCAATATATAATCTTGCCAACTTCTCCGTACTAAAATCCTCACGAATTACCAGGAAATGAGCTGATTTGGTAAGTCTGTCGACTATTACCCATATCGCGCCATGCCCACTTCTTGACCTAGGTAACTTGGTAATAAGATCCATAGTGATCTTATCCCACTTCCATTCTGGTATCTCAGGTTGTTGCAATAAATCCGAAGGTCTTTGATGCTCAGCCTTCACTTTTGCACAAGTCAAACACCTACAAACGTAGATAGCAATATCTCTCTTCATTCCCGGCCACCAATACATATAACGAAGGTCATGGTACATCTTATCCGCTCCAGGATGCACAAAGTACCTAGACTTATGAGCTTCGTTCAAAATTACCATTCTCACATCTCCTACTAAAGGAACCTATATCCTATCCATAAAATACAAATTTCCGTCTTCCTTCATTTCCATTTATTGATCTAACCCATGTAGCCTTTCTGCAAGAATGTTCTCTTGTTTGAACGCATCACTTTGGGCTGCCAATATCATCTCTTTCACTCCAGACTGAATGGTCATAGCCATTGCTCAAAAACGTCTAGGTTTCATCTGTTCCTCCCTACTTAACGCATCAGCCACCACATTCGCCTTACCAGGATAGTAGCGAATCTCACACTCATAATCACTAAACAACTCGATCCACCTCCTTTGGCGCATATTTAACTCTTTTTGGTCGAAAATATGTTGAAGTCTCTTGTGATCTGTGTAGATAACACTCTTCGTACCATACAAGTAATGCCTCCAAGTCTTTAGAGCAAACACGACAGCTCCCAACTCTAGGTCGTGTGTTGTATAATTCTTCTCTTGAATATTTAGTTGTCTCGATGCATAGGTGATTACCTTGCCTTTTTGCATGAGCACACAACCTAGTCCTTGATTCGATGCATTGCAATAAACTTCAAAATCTTTAATTCCTTCCGATAATGACATAATAGGAGCATCACACAGATTATTCTTCAAGGTCTAAAATGCTTCTTTGTCTTTTTCACCCCACTCATACTTTTGGTTTTTCTGAGTTAGAAAAGTAAGGGGTTTAGCAATCTTGGAGAAATTCACGATGAAACACCGATAATAGCTAGCTAATCCCAAAAACAATCGAACTTTTGACGACGTTGTAGGAGCTTTCCAATTCTTCACCGCCTTTATTTTACTTGGGTCCACGTGAATACCACTCTGGTTGACCACGTGTCCAAGGAAATGCGCTTCTTGTAGCCAAAACTCGCACTTAGAAAACTTCGCATACAGTTTCTCCTTCCTTAGTAACTCCAACACTAACTTCAAGTGAACTTCATGCTCTTCCTTCGTCTTTGAGTAGATCAGGATGTCATCAATGAAGACAATGACAAACTTATCTAGATACGGTTTGCACACCCGGTTCATCAAGTCCATGAAGACTGTTGGTGCATTGGTTAACCCAAACGGCATAACCGTAAACTCAAAATGTCCATACCTTGTTCGAAATGCGGTCTTTGGAATGTCATTTTCATGCATACGTAGCTGATGATATCCTGACCAAAGATCTATCTTAGAGAAATAACATGCTCCTTGCAGCTAATTAAACAAGTCATCGATCCTAGGGAGTGGATAACGGTTTTTAA
This sequence comes from Tanacetum coccineum, assembly GCA_026074375.1. Classification (NCBI taxonomy): domain Eukaryota; kingdom Viridiplantae; phylum Streptophyta; class Magnoliopsida; order Asterales; family Asteraceae; genus Tanacetum; species Tanacetum coccineum. The sequence continues at coordinate 82,688 of BQNB010003936.1, read as the reverse complement.
TAGCTAATTTGTTCAGCTCCCTATAGTCAATACACATACGAAAAGATCCATCATTCTTCTTCACGAATAACACAGGTGCTCCCCACTGCGAATGGCTAGGTCATATGAAACCCTTGTCTTGCAACTCGTGAAGTTGCCTAGACAATTCTTGCATTTTCGAGGGTGCCAAGCGGTATGGAGACTACGCGACCAGCGTCGCTCTAGGAACTAAGTCTATACGGAACTCAACTTATTGCTGCGGTGGTAGCCCCAACAACTCTTCCGGAAACACATCAGTAAAATCTCGCACCACGGGTATATCGCTTATCCTAGGTTCATCTACCTTAGCGTTCATTAGGGCTTTGACGACTCTCTAAATACGTTCCCCATGAACTAGAAGTATCCCACCCTCTTTTATCGGTATCTCTACTACTTTCTCATGACACACTATAACAACCTTATTCTTAGACAACCAGTCCATCCCCACAATCACATCAAAACTTCCATGACCCAATGGTATCAAATCTATAGTGAACAAGGAGTTTCCTAGTTCTAACTTACAGTCACAGATAACCCTATCAACTTTTACACTCTCACCATCAGCTATTTCTATCACATAACTAGGGTTTACAATACAAGGTTCAACATTTAACAAAGGCGCAAACTTAGTAGAAATAAAACTAAAATCAGCTCCAGAATCGAAAAGAACAGTAGCAAATTGATTGTTTAAAGAAAATGTACCCGTCACAACTTTGGGATCTTGCAGAGCCTCTACTGCATTCCCATTAAATGCCCTTCCTCTCGCTTGGTTCCCATTGTTATGTGTGTTCTTGTTTCCTTCCAAAGCCAATGGGTTCCTTGCTTGTCCAGTTGCTTGTTTCCATTTGGGGCAATCATAGCGAAGATGGTCAATACTCTCACATTCATAGCATGCCTTCTGATTCTGCCCCATCCTAACCGCATTCACATGCGCCACTTGCCTAATCAGTGCCCAACACTGTCTCGCATAATAACCTAGTTTCTGGCAGTTATAGCACAGCTTACAAGGTAAATTCTTCGGTTGGAAAGTATAACACTTAGCACACTTAGGGTATGTGCTCACATTGTTGTTTTTCCCTAGGAGGAACTGTTACCACAAACCCCGATCTAGTCTTAGATTTCTTATTGTATTTCCATGTACTCTATTACTTACTTGATCCTCCATCTCTTTCCTCTTATCATTTCTCTTAGTCAATGTCCCACAACGGACAGCCTCGTTAGTGAGTATTCCAGCCGTCAAGATAGCGCTCTGAATAGTAGTTGGCTGGGTCGCCGGAAGCATACCATGGATTTGAGGTGCCAATCCATTGATGTACCTCTTGATACACGAAGATTCAGGAGTAACCAAATGAGGGACTAGCTTGGCCAGTTCATGGAACCTGTCAGTATAGGCGACGTGATTGGATCCTACCATAATGTGGTTCCAAAACTCATTCTCTAGTTTCTCTATCTAGTTGCTTGGAAAGAACTCCTCCATAAGCAACGCCTTAAAATTGTTGCAACTCATACCAATTGCAGCTTCACGACCTCTCGCTTGGACTTGTGTGTTCCACCAAGTCAAAACTTTGTTCACAAAACAACTAGCAGCATACCTCACTCTCTGGTTTGTAGTACAACCACTGTTATCAAACATCGACTCCATCTTTTCTATCTAACGGGTGAGCGCTACTGTACCACCTATTCCATCAAACTTCTTAGGGTTACAAGCAGTGAAAGTCTTGTAGGAACATCCATTGTTCCTACCATTTCCATTTCCTCCATTCGTATTGTTCACATTAGCAATCACTTGAGTGACGATCTGAGGAATGATATTCTACAACTACTGTGCAATTACTATAGCAATGTCAGGATTCGGTTATGGGCTTAGTTTTGGGGTTAGGTTTTGACGCGAAGTTCGAAGCATGTTTCTATAAAAGGAAAGGGATAATATACATTAAAAGGGAGAAGACGAATTCCGATCCTATACATCTATAATAGTATATATATATATACATACTACTATCATAATACTATACAACCAATGGTGTAACACTAAACATTGTAATCATACTTGCAAAGTCCAACTTGTAGCTGGGTGCGCAGTGAATAATTAATGTTGAACCCCATTTTCTATAGAGGCTCCCTAGCACAAACATACTCCTCCTATGACTACACTTCTTAGTTTAACACAACATTCACATACAATTCATTTAATCACATAACAGTACATATGGAACAATTTCGACTATAGCTCCATCCATTTCATAAAATACTAAATCAATATCCAAAACACCAAATCCAATATTTAAAAATAACAATTCCTAAAACATGATTCCGACTAAAGACTAACAAATAAACCTAAAATGGATGACAAAGAGGATGCCCTAAGGTTAACTACTAGCTGTGGATTCAAGATCCGAGTTGCTATCTGATATCACATACTCTATCTTTTCCCAAACTTCCTTCAACCCTTCATTCTCCTCCACTTCTTCTTCCATTGTTAACTTGTATCCACGAAACTTTCCAGGAAACTAGATGACAACGCCCTCCTTGGTTGTTACCTTTGTCTTCCATTCCATGACTGACCCTCCCTTAACCTCCTTTATGGTCATCTTCTCTTCAATATGGCATGGATAAAGGCTAACTGGAACTCGGGTCCTGTAATTTGTTCTCTTCATCTTAAGTCTTGTCCCTGGCTTAATGAAACTCTTACGCTCGGTTGCAAAGACGGTTCCCTAACGAAACTTCTTATGGAAATAGGAAGGCATAGCTAACTAATAACAAGGCAATACGCACTAAATCAGCTATGGGTAGGCAACAATACTAAGACGATAACTTAACAAAATAGGAAATATAAAAGCTACGCAAAATAGAGGGGAAGCATAGCAGTTATAAAAATAAACACTTGAGTCTTAAATGTATCTATATGAAGGACCCCTAGGTTATAGTCTAGGCTTAACCACCTACTTCTCTATAACCACTGGCTCTGATATCAATCTGTCACACCTCGCCAAGGCGGAAACGTGAGGCGCGACGAGAAAGGGAATCATCACAACACATTGGCGTCTATATAGAGAAACTAAAACATGCATAAACTACAAGGTATAGACACGCAATGTCATGAAAATACCCAAACACATCAACAAAATCCAAAAGGTGTTTGACATTGAAATGCAGGCAGTTCATGTCAACGTCATGACATTCAAACATTCATACATCCTAACAGAGCAAAACAAATAACATTCATCATCCAAACAAATAACGAAATCTAGATAACTAAACTTCGCCAGATGCCTACAGTCCATCTAGCCACTTTTCCTAACTTTAACCTCATCCTGCTGAATACCTAAAAATGATGCTTATACGTCAGTCAACGGTTGGTGAGAAACATAGGTTTTCAGACATACATATCTAATCAATTTCCAAAAACAATTTATCCAATTACTGTGATTATAAAACAATACATTTGCATGGCAGTTATGCTAACTAACATACAAGCTAACATGCAATTCAATCCAATCAATCACTCAGACACCAAGCAGACGACCTCCCTATAAATGAATGATAGGGACTCCTGGTCCTGATCGAACTAGAGATTCTGACAACCCGGGGAATCGGCAGAAAGAGATGGTTCGTCCCTCATTCCACTAATCCGTTGTTACTTTACTTATTCATTCAAGGCATAGACTCCCTCTTTGTCTTATTAGTGCAGGTGTTCGTCAACGATGAAAGCGAATCATACCAAAGTCCATGTGGTTTCCCCTAGCCCAGGCTATGGATACATGCAAGTAACCCTCCTGACTAGGCCACAGTACCTTCCACTAAATAGGCCATGGATACCAGCAAGTAACCCTCCTGACTTAGTCCACACATCGATATCACATCACATAACATGTAGCACCTAACGCTTATCAGTCACATAAAAGTCCATACATTTACACTAACACATAATCACAGGAATTCAAAACTCATTTCAACACTTGCATCATTTCCATCCTAAGTTTAAAACGCAATAAAAAGTGGGACTATGTAACTCACCTGAATGCTCAAAACGCAGCTTCCAATTCCTATCACGCAACTATACAAATAAATAAACACGGTTACACGAGACCAAACTAAAAGTTCTAGTCCATGTAACACACATATGATGGATGTCTAAGGGTTTGATTAACCATCATGGGTCACCCCGACACCATGCCCAACCTTAACCACCGCATTAACACATTACACTAGTTAACTATAATTTATTTAGAAATGCAGAATTTTAGTGTATCTTTACCAACTTAAAACCCTTACTTGCGTTCATAAATTATACCAAAAATGACCTAAGTTCATTTATAAGTTTACTAAATACCTTGTGATTCCCAACTTATCATTACATGTGAAACTATCCCAAATAAAATCCAACTTCAAAACTGTCCCAATTCGGATATGATTGCACACTAAAATGTATGGCCCTAATTACCACACTTAGACACACAATAAGAGGCTATCCTTCTAGGGTTTATTTATATATATATTGAACCTAATCAGTGTAGATTGGATAACCTTAAATCCACTTTTAAGTTAGGGTTTTACCCTCCTAAACATGACCTAATTCTGACTTGTATTTACTGTTTTGACAACTTTTCTTGTAACCCATATTTAACCAACTTCTAAAACTCCAAATCATTCGAGGCCAGACTTTTTGAAAAATAGACTCTTTGAACTACAATTTAGGAACTTGAGTCATATCAAAACACGTTTCTAACATCTAGATATCATCAGTTGAACACACACCTAAATTCTGCTCAACTCTAAATCATGTTCTAACGCAAACCCTAACATGCAACATGCATGATCATAACCCTAAACTATCCCTAATCCTCATACTATTTTTAAAGTTCATATATAATCTGTATTTTATGTAAACCCTAGATCCATCACATTATTTGTTACATTATTTGAAAGAATAAATCAGGATGGAGAACATACCTAACGATCTTACTCGAACTACACGATCTAACACTTAGATTTCTTGATCAAAAATTTTGCTTTCCTGTCTTGTGGGGTTTAGGGTTCGGCCGAGTAAAACAAAGGGGAAGGAAGAACCTAAAATCTTTGTATTTATAAGTTAACCTAAATCCTTAGATAACTACCACTAATCCTAATCATAAACTAATACTAATTTGAGTTAAACTTGAACTTCTCTTTTTTTTTCTTTTAAAACCGGTCGAACAAACACCCCCTTAATATATATATTTTTTTTCTTTCATTTTATTAATTAACTATTTACCTTTATTACCTTACGTTTTCATAAAAACCTAAGCAAATTTAGGTAAACCTTTTTACATAAACGCTACTTACTAAACTTTCTAAAAGTAACTTTTTATTTCATATTTCACTTTCTATATTTAGAAAGTCTACTATAAATATCTAAATTTTACTCACTTCACTTATTTCCATCATGATACATTTCCCATAAATGCTTAATACACAATCATCCAACTATTGACGTAGCATTGCATGCAACACGTCATTCCTTTCCATTATCACTATACGTGAACAAATGGAATACTCATCACCAAACACAAACGCACTCTGTAACACCCCTAAAAATGTGTCACGGCCGAAATGTGTCCGGGGGTGTTACTTCATAAAACAACAGCACAAGATACAAGAGAACGACCTCTAAATGTGTTGTTTGAAAAGTAATCTCGTTGATTTCCTTGAAATTGATATAACATTTGTCCCATAATTGCATCACAATGAAAAGCTTGAAAACAACCCAACGAGATTTGATCATTTGTATGTAAGTAGTAATCCACGAATGAAATCTTGTCAATTTAGACTCCAATGCACATCAGATAATCCAAGCATCTAATTCACCTGAGAAAAACATGTTTAAAAAGTGTCAACATAAAGTTGGTGAGTTCATAGATTTGTTTAAGTATAATTGTTGAACCAAGGTTCTGTAAAGTGTGTATGACCATTTAAATCCTTAAATGTCCTTCCAAAATATATGTATGATTTTTAGAGATCAAATATTTGTAAAGTATGCATGACCATTTTAATCCCCAAATAGTCACAAAAATGTACGTATGAACGTTGTACCGCAATTGTTCAAAGCATGTATGATATTTATATATATATATCACCAAAATGTTTCAAGTATGTAGTGCCACTCTATTTAAGGCACAGTAAATATTCATGTGTGTATAAAACAATGATTACAATTACTCTAAGTTCATGAAACCGATGCACTATGTACCTATCGTAGGTATCCCCTCCAAGAACACCCGGGCAGTAATGAAAACCATATGTACCCATCAAAGGTGTCCCCTCCAAGAACACCCGGGGAGAAATGAATATGTACCCCTTGCAGGTGTCCCCTCCAAGAACACCAGGCAGTAATGAATATGTGCCCCTCGCAAGTGTCCCCTCCAAGAACACCGGGCAGTAATGAATATGTGCCCCTCGTAGGTGTCCCCTCCAAGAACATCGAGGAGTAAAGTATGTATTTGTGACCTAATATGAAGTCAAATAATGTATCCCATAGCGAACTATGTAAATAAGTATGCAAACCAATTGGAAAACTATCATGTAACAAGCATAAGTCAATCATGTGAATGAATTTGCAAACAAGCATGTTCTCACCCCAAAAATATATGTAAAACCAGTAAAACATGGGGCTATAAACTCACATTGATGTTGTAGAACGATTGGCAGAACTGCACATATTAAGCACAGCACAAACGGAAAACCGAAACGGCTCGATCAAGAAGTTGCGGTTTATCTTAACGGCTAAGACCCACTAGCCTAGGATAATGTATTTGGGTTTTCCGATGGATGAGTACATCAACGCGACACGTTGATAAAGATTTAGATTTCAAGTTGTAATAGTTTGGTGGTTGGTTAAATAAAATAAATCGAAAGTAAACGCAAAGTATGTAATATATTCCGTATATATTACATATGAAAAATAACAATTATATAACTCATACCGTGAATTATATAACAAAGACAAACAATCCAAAGATTAATATGAAGTATATAGTACTTTGCAAGTATTATATAATAGAAGTGTGAGTAAATAATTAAACCAAACAGTTTGACACGTTTTCGGAAATCACCACTTAATTAAATAAAAGTTCTTGTATAGATGTAAACGATGTTTTCAAAGCTTTTACAAAAGTTATGACTTTATCTTCTAGTCGGGAATCATAAATTAATATTTTATAATTTAGTATTCCGTTTTCTTGACGGGTTGTAGCTAAAATAGTTGTCTCATTGTAAAAGTATAGTTTTCGTTCGTTTGTCGGATTATTGTATAATACAAATTAATAATCTAAAAACTATATAACTTCGTCCTTTTATCGGGTTTCTAAGATAATAGAAATTATAAAGAAATGTATTAAGTATAGTAGTTTATAGATTTTTCGGCATAATCTATTCGTTTATAAGACGTTCTCATATTTATAAACTTCAATGTTCGTATATATATATATATATATATATATATATATATCCAAACCTAGCAAAATAAATATTACATTTATTTAACCATTTTAATCAACCAATATATCCGGTTTTTATATTTATAAAATCTTATGATATATATTTATTTATCGATTTATATTAACCCAAACGCACCCTTGCTATCAAAACCAAACGCACCCTATGTGGTGAAACTGCACAACCAAGCACACCCTTAGTGCGTCCCTGCTAACCCAAACGCACCCCTTACGGTTTCTGCCCACCCAAACACCCCTTTTGGGGTTTCATGCTCACCCAAACACCCCTTTTACGGTCAAACAGTCAACCAAACGCACTCTCTTGGTGCTTATGTTAACCTAAACGCACCCTTATGCCGTTTTGCAGCCAACCAAACGCCCCTTATGCTGTTAATAACAAACAAACGCACCCTTGGTGCGGTTTACTTTATAAACCAACACTCTTTTAGGGTTTTAATAACAACCAAACGCACCCTATACGTTTTTACTAAGCCAAACGCACCCTAATCCGTGTTATAAACAAATCAAACGCACCCAATAGTGGTGTTAACCACATAAACAAACACCCTTGGTGGTGTGGTGGCTGCCAAATGCACCCTTGGTGGTGGTTACCTCCCACACGCACCCTAGTGGTGTTAAACCTAAAACCAAACGCCCTTTTGGGCTGTTAAACGCGAAACAAACACAACCTCTGTGTTATTATTAAACCAAACGCACCATTGGGTTACGTCCTTTTAAAACAAAAGAGGCATCCATTATTGTTGGCTGATGATGGATTGCTGGTTGGGTTTGTGGTAGCGGTGGGTGGAGGAAGTGGTTGAGTCGGGGTGGCGGTGATGATGTTATGGCATAGGCGGTTGGTGGTGGTGGCGTCACGGCTGTGTTTACGTAGAGGATGGTGATGATGATGTCGCAATGATGATGATGACAGTGGTGGTGTGGGGCTGTCGTGGGGTAGCAGCCGAAGGGGGGGGGGGGTGGCGGCTGTGGTGGTTAGTGATGAAGATGGTGTGGCGGCGAGTGGGGTGGTAGATCGGGGATGGATCTACCTTTTTGTACACGCAAAACCCACTCCATAACCTTATTGGGCTTGAAAAAGCCCAATAACCAAACCTGTACCTTATTGGGCCCAAACCCAAACCCAATGGGCCCAATACAAGCCCAATGGGCCCAATACAAGCCCAAGCCCAACAAAAGCCCAAAATCCATTTTTATAAACTTTAGGGGCTAAATTGCCAAGTTTGAAAGATTGTTTTAAAAAGAAAAATAGAAAAATAAAACACAAGGGCTAGTTTTGCAAATTGCTTAAACCTTTCTTATTCCTTTTAAGTAATAAACAGCAGGGACTGAAATTGCAATTAACCTAAATTTTCTTAACTCTTTTGTTATAAAACCAGAGGGACCATTCTTGTAATTAACCAAAACCTCTTTTAAATCTTTTAGTTATAAACCACAAGGACCAAAAGTGTTACTTTCTAAACCTTGTTATAACTAATTTTCGGCTTAAAAGAAAATGAAAAGAGAAGAAAAGAAGAGGGACCAAAGTTGTCTCTTCCCCAAACATATCTTTTAAAACCTGCAACCACTTGGTACCATAACCACCTTCCCGCCAAACCATTACAGCCCTCTCCCATGGTTTTTCTTGCCTTCCCACTATCCAAGGTACCATCCCAGCTCACCTTCACCTTTCCCCACTTACCCATTACCCCTATACCCTCTCCCCTGGCAAGTTCACTCAACCCGAAGCACCCATCAATGGCTGAGATAATGAGAAGGCCAACAAAGGGTTAGGATTGCTTGGGAAGGCATTGTACTCCCACAACCAGCTTATCCCAAGTCCAAGAGAAGCTTTTGGACCTCTATAAAAGAAGAGAGACCAAGCCGAAGCACATTGCACCACTTACACCCTGTTTTTAGTTTAAAGTTTTTAATTAAGTCTTTCTTTTTGCATTATTGTACCTCAGTTCTATTTTAAAAGCTTTATGTTGTAAGTTCTTAAATATTAATGAAAATTTCATAGTTTTCTTTGAAAAATTGCAAGTGACCACTGTCGAAATTTAAAGTCTCATACAAGCTCTTTAATTCTGTTTATCTCATGTAAAAATGTGTTAAAGTTGTTAAACACTACTTATAATCACCTATTTCAGCTTTCCCTTTTTTAAAAATCAGTTAAAAAACGTTTTTATAGGTGTTTGGTTTAGACCTAAAATGGGTCATAATGGTGTTGTTGTGGGTCAAGCTCACTCAGCCACTTGGCTGGTGTGTAGGGGCAATCAGGCCTCTTAAACACCCATTATTTTAGTTTTAAAATCATCTTTAAGTGTTTTCTATTTTCTGCAAAATTTGCATAAGCAAATTTGAGCTTACAGTGCCAAGCTCATAAGCGCTTAAGCACATTGTTTTGTTGTGCTTGTAGTTGTTTTTCTAGTCATTTACCAATCCTTGTTTCTGTCCTTTTAACCAAGCACCAAGTTAACAAGCAAAGAGTTTGGTATGTATTTTTTTAGAATAAGCCATTTTTAAAGCCATTTGTTCAGACAGTTTAATTAAACCTTAGGCCCGTCATATTTTTGAATATAAGTTCATTACATAGCCTTTTTATCTGTTAGTAATTTTTGCAAAAAATGTTTTTTTATTAGGTAATAAGCTCTTAAGAGCTTATTCTATAAGCTCAAAAAGCCCCTTTGTTCACTGCCATGTTCCCCTGGTCTAGATTCCAACTGTTTAAACCACATTTCTAGCTTATTTAGAAACTATGAACCTAGATTTTATGCCTTTTTTCATATAGCTTATTAGGTAGTGCTATTAGGTTAAGCAGGCTTAGTTTAAATTAGAAAGATTATTTTAAATAAGCTTAGATAGTAGCTTAAAAGTAGCATTTTTTCTTTTTTCTATTAAACTGTCAACATAGCTTATACAATAAAACAGCTTATTTTTTAAGGGCTTAAATCTTAGAAAACTTAGCTTATTTATAGGACCCCCTATCCCTATAACTGTCCCCCCATAGTTTTCTACTTTATTTGTTGGCTTTAAAAAACCCAAAAAGAAAAGAAAAATAAGCTAACAAATCTTATTAGCTTTTGCCAGCCCCCAATAGCACACTTTTCTAGCTATTAAGTTGATTTCAACACAGTTTCACATTACAAAAAGTTCTCCCTTAAGCCCCTAAGTAAGTTTGCTTTTTTGAGTTTTAGCTAATAAGCACTTAGGACTATCCTTGCAATCGGGGTCCTTCTCAGGGACCATTTGTGTAATTTTATCTTTCATAGTTATAACTGTTAGTCCCTGTGGTTAGTTAGCCTGTTACCCCATTAGTCCTTGTGTCCTTTCACTGTTAGTCCCCAAAGTTAACAACAGTTTAGTTTTATTTAATTTAATTAATTAAATAGTTATGTTTAGATTTACTTATTTAATTACTTTAATTTAATCAGTAACTTTTGGCATTTTTATATTTTTAGAATTGTTAATTTTTTTCTTATTTTATTTATTTTTCATGAATTTTTAGAACTTTTATTTTTTTGTTCTTTTTCTATTTTCTAGTTTTAATAGTTTTTAATTCTTTAAAATTCATATAAAATCCACAGAATTAATAAAAAAATAGTATTTCTTTTTTTATAAAGATTTTCCTTTGTCAATTAGTGTGTATGGAAAAATAAAAATTACGTGTAGGGCTTAAATTTTTCTAATTATCAGTTATAGACCCGTTTTTACCAGTGTGCGTTTTACCGTTTCTTTTCGTTTAGCATTCAAACGACCTCCGTTTTAGTTCTAGTTTTCTTTATTTTTCAAGTTAAGTTAATTAGAATTTAATTTTGATTTTTAATTTAATTTAGCATTTATTTTTCTTAATTTTTAATATCTAGGTTTCCCGATACCTTATTCTGCTCCCCGTATTTAATTTAGATTTAATTTTAGGATTTCCTTACAACTAATTTTGTTTCCCGTAGTTTTTTAAGATCCTAGTTTCCTATATTTGTTTCCCCTTAGATTAAATTAGATTTTGTTTAAAATTATTTTATTTTGTAATCATATCATGTTTCATCACATCATATATTCTTCATCATTCAATTTCTCATCAAACCAGATAACTTACAATTGCATCCCACGTTGGGACATACGACCCGGGAATATCTCTTCCGGAATCTTTTTATCATTGATTCTTACTTGTGTATCTTATCCTTTTGTGGAATTTGACCTTTTGCCTTGGTCAAGGGCATTCGGTCAGGATCTGTATTAGGGTTGCTATATAAGTGTGTACTATATCACGAATCAATTGCTATTTTTGTGACCGAGTTATGATTCGTACAAGACGACCTTTCAAAACTGCCAGCTTTTAAATTCCGAATTTACAAACCCTAAACCCTAATTACACATGCTTAACACCACCCATCATCCCAAAAACGATTTTTAAAGATCATAACCTAGCCTAATTTTAACAGATCTTTTACTAAAACCCTAGTCATCCTCAAAATTGTTACAAAAAAGAATTAACGAAATTAAAATAGTTAGGAAGGATTAATTAACATAACCTTAAACATTGATCTGATACACAAAGATCACCACTAGTGATTCTTGATAAAAAAAACTTTTTTTTTCTTCTCTTTCATGGTTCGACTGATTATAAAAAAAATAGGGAGGAGGGGTTTGTATTTATAGTGTTTGCAAAAAGATTGGATAATTACCTAATTAGAATTGTAGTTGGACTAAAATTGGGCTTTTCTTTCCTTCTTTTTCTCCTAAACCGATCGTCCCTTTCTTTTTTTTATTATTATTTTATTTATTATTATTATTTACATAATAACCCTCTAATTTTGACATTTTATAAAACCTTTATTTATTTTAGAAATCCTTTTAAATTAAAACTAGCTTAATTAATTACAAATTAAATTCATTTCTAAATATATTTTTCCTAACTTATTACTACTAAAATCTATCTAACTAAATTTCTAAACTTAATTTTCTATTCTCACGAATTCCTATTATTTAAATACGTATACATATACATATACATATAAATACGTATACACATAAAAATTTACCATCATTTTCATTGTCACCAAAAGTGAACAAAATGAAATACCCACATTAACCATAAATTAAATCAAAATGAGACGATCATCACACAATAATAACCAACTCACAAAAATCACATAAACCTAATTACTATTACACATAATGAAACTCAAATCAATACTAAACGGTTGACTAACCTGCTCAAAAAGCACAGTTGCCACAGTATCCCCTCCTTAGGGAAATCTCTCCGAGATTTAACTAATAGGTTCAACATCATCATCAACAAACAATTAGGTATACTTAGCTTTTATATAGTCCTCACGTTCCCACGTGAACTTTGGGCCACACTTTGAATCTCATTTAACTTTTACGATCAGAAACTCACTACTTACAACTTCGCTTGCCCATACAAGGGTACAAATAGCAGCATACAACTCTAAGCCAAAATAACATTTAACTACATGAACATCGCCCGTCTTCGAGGAAACTCGTCAAAAACTTTAAGTTGTGTAACAACGTCATTCATAACCTAACCCCGCAACTCATTAAACAAGAACTGTCTTGGAACTAAGTTATGAGTTGTTACAAAGCTCAACGTTTTTGAAGAATCGGCTCGACTTTGAGTTTATCTCAAAATACAACATTTAACCAAACCGACCTCAGAACAAGTAAGGGTACACTATAGTTCTGCCGGTAACCCTATGTTGTCCAACTTTACTAAGAACTGTCCCAACGATAGCTCCAACAAGCAAGTGTGGATACTTAGTTTTATGAAATCCTTATGACCTCTGCTTCAGAGTTCCCAATGGACTTAACTATCGGATTCTACACGCTTCAAAACATTTAATCCTCACGTCGATAATCTCAACAGGTACTTCAACAAAACCAAGAGTTTTGTCTACCTTAATTTCATCTAAATGCAACATGCAATTTGTAACGCGCAAATACTTCTTTAAATTTGAAACACATCAAATACGCTACTAAATTATTACGGCAATCTTAATCAATAGACCATAGGACTGATCCCTTTAATGATCTTAAATGGTCACACATATCTTGGTGCTAACATTTCTTTCTTTCCAAAATGCACTACTTCTTTCCAAGACGACACTTCTAACATCACTTTATCACCAACTTCCACTCTAAATGTTTACGCATATTGTCAACAAAGTCTTCTTTTTTTGGCAATCACTAGCCACTTTAAGCCTCCTGTCGGTTGTATCTTGTACCAACTCGACCCAACCAAACCCACAACCCCCCCACCCACTTTCTCTAAATTTTAGCTCTACAGAACAAGCACCTACCATTTCCTTTCCAAACAAGTGCTTTCAAACGGAGCAATCGAATACTCAATGATAACTATATTTATTATAGAAAACTCAGTTAAGGTAAGGAGTATCCTAATCGTCCAACAAAAGAAAAATCAAATCACGCACCCTCATATCATATCCTTCAAAGTCTGAAAGGTATGCTCACTTTGGTCCGTTCCGCCCGTTTGAGATATAAGTCGTACGCTGTTTAGCCATGTTCTTAATACCTTCTGCAATGTCTAACCAACCGCGCATAAATCTTCCCCCACGATCTGAGATGATCAACACATGCACTCCATGCCTTGTAACTATTTCATTAGTGTAAAGTCTTGCTAAATTCCCCATTTTAAAATCTTCATGTAATACCCTGTAATGCGCATACCTTAGTTAGTCTATCGACTATTACCCAATTCATATCATACCCACTACTTGATCTTAGCAACCTTGTAATAAAGTCCATCGTTATTATGACTCCTACTTCCACTTCCACTCGGGTAGTCTCTATTTTTACAATAAACCCGAAGGTCTTTGATGTTCCAGCATTCACCTTTAAACGAGTCAAACAATTGCTAACATATGTAGGCAATCTCATTCTCCCTACATGGCACACCGATACATATCTCCTAAGGTCATAGTAATACGTCTATATCCGCTCCCGAAAGTACCAAGACCTTGAGCATAACTTCGTCAACATTAATGTCCATACATTACCAATTAAAAAACCCATAATAAATACATACCTCCACTTTCCTTACCTTTTCCAATTAGTTGTCCGCCCACGCAGCATTTCTGTTGTCGCGTTCTCTACCTTGCCTCTTTGCATGAGTACACAACCTAATCCTTGATTCGACGCGTCGTAGTAAACTACAAACTCTTTGGATCCATCAGACAATGACAATATTGGTGTATCATATAAATTGTCCTTTAACGCTGAAAGCCTCCTCTTTTCCATGACCCACTCATAACTGTCGCAATGCTTGCTGCGTCAGTAAAGCAAGAGGGTTTAGGCAACCTTAGAAGAATATTGCGATGAAACGGTCGATAGTAACCTACTGCCAATCCTAAGAATAAACATATCATAGGATGGGCGTTCTTAAGGGACTTTATTAATCTCTTCACTTCTTGTCTATCTTACTAGAGTTAACGTAAATATCATTGTTGTTAACCACGTGTCTGAGAAAACGCGCTTCTTGTACCAGAATTCATACTTGAAAACTAAGGCAAACAACTTTTCCTTCTTCTTGAACAACACAGGTGATCCCCACATAGAGTGGCTTGATCAAATAAAACGTATATCAAACGAATCCTAAAGGTTACGAACTATCAAATAGGGTAGCAAACGAATATCGAATCAAAGGATAGAAAACATCTAAGGGATTTCACATATGGAAATAGATGTGGATCAAATGTCATAAGAATCCTCAAAAGGAAGGATAAAATACATGTACCGATAGAAAACGCAAACGAAATAATCAACAAGCGTACCACGACAAAATACGTATCAAGATTGATAAATGAAAAGATAGGATTCTTATACCAATAACCGACTTTACTCGAAAGAACCAACTAAATAATGTTTTTATGAAAATCAATTTTAAATAATACGAGAAAGTCTTTTCCATTATAAAAAATACCTAAAAAAATCGTCTTAAATATAATCTATATATAATTCATTTTAATCATGGTTGTATAAAAGTCTCAGAGACAGTCATTTAACAGAGTATCACATCTTACCCATATAAAATACTTTAAACATACCTTTTTATAATTAATAAAATATATCAAAAAACAAGCCTATTAAAAAATTATTATCATATTCTTATTCATAATATAAGTTATCTAAAAGAAATTAGTTTTGTCAGTCAAACCAAATATCATATTATTTTCAAAATTTATTGTAAACAAATTTTCTACATAAAAGAAGACATTTCCACAAAAGGTTGTACCATAAAAATCATGTTCATATAGTTTTCTTCCCCCAAACACGCATCAAGATAATACTTCAAAAGGTTTTCATAATTCGACCTAATATAAAATTATAGTTACTCCAACAAGACATCCTTAAAACCAAAAAGATTTGTAAAAATACCGTAAAGACTCTAACAAAATTATATTTGTTTGAAAGCGAAAAAAAGTACCATTAACCATATAGACAGCAATAAAACAGTAAAGCGTAACCATGCTCTAAGAGAATTCATAATGAATGACCTTACTAACCAAAAGGAAAACTACAGACTAATCTATACTTTACGATCAGAGAGAAAAACCAAAAAAAGCAACGTACTAACAGGCCTGGCAACATGTACGAAAACCAAAGGATAATAATAAGAACGGAGTCATGATCCCCACACTAAGTTATGAACAAATAACCTTAAAACAAAAATTTTGAATACTCATACGAGGTAGTCAGTACCTTAACGAAAGAACTAATGGAAACGTACCAATATTCGAAGAAGCAGATCCGAACATCTAAAAGTTCCTCAATACGCCGATAGAAAATTTATGATCAACCATACCGACATGGTATGCAACAAGAATTGTTGAAAATGAGGTATATATCCGACAAATAATTAAGCAAACACACGACTCAATAATCGTAATAATAATAACAGGTATCCAGGGTATTCACAAACGTTAGATAGAAGGAAAACTTACAATCTATGCAACTGAGCCTAACATAATCGCGCATTAGGTAAAAGAGGGATTCCATAACTATATAACCATCCTTATCATGACACAACACATATCACAACATATTACACAACCAGCTTACATAAACACTGATCAATGCAATCGATGTCACATTCACGTTTGTGAGGCCTTTGAAAATTATGTTGGCACACCATAATTATATTGCCTCCCTTCACCCGTATACTTAATCCAAACTACACCTCTCAATGATTAACGATCCAACAAGCACATAAACCACATTGCACATCTTAAACCACTCCAATATAACACAGCATAGATTCTTCATCAAAGAAAATAGCTTACTTATATAAAGAAAAATCGAAAACACAGCAATGAAAAAAAGTACTCGCAAACGCCTCCAAAATACGAAATAATCCAAAAGAATATTCCAATAGCATCGTTGACGAGGTAAAAGAACGGAATAAACTTAAGGCCTAGAAGCCTTGCTTGGTTTGACTTTGCCTTCGCAAAGATTCCACCCGGACACTCGCGGGTCCAAAAGCAGTGCTACGATCATTCGAACAAGAGATCTGAGTCGGCCTCCTTCTCCGACTCTTCTAACTAACCTTCCTCATTCAATTCCTCGAGAGGCTCCTCCTCAATTGGCTCCTCTTTTGAATCATAAGCTATCGAGTAGCCCGTAGGTCGAAATAAAACTCAAAGAAAGCAAGAATACAAAAATGCCTAATAGCTAAACACATAGATTCTATTACGGTTAAAGAAGACATTTTTAAAAAATAAGAAGGGTATAACTATTAGATCCCAACAATAAAAAGTATATACATATATATAAATGAATACAACATATATATATATAGAATAAATATACATACATATATATATAATAATGATACGAAAACCTGATATACAGATATATATAATATATAACATAATTACATTATAATATATAAATAAAAAGTAGTAAGACAAATTAAGAAAAATTAAAGTTATTCGAACATCGGAAAAGGATAGTAGATACGTACAACCACTTAAGAAAGCCCTAAAATGCAACTATATGAAGGACTCCTAGGTTATAGTCTAGGCTCGACCACCTACTTCTCTATAACCAAAGGCTCCGGTACCAATCTGTCACACCTCGCCAAGGCGGAAACACGAGGTGTAACATCATGGATATCATCACAACACAATGATGTCAACAATAGAGAATCACTACATGTATAACTAAATATAAAAGACACGATGTGTCATGACAATATCGAAAACAAAATAACGGCATCTTGTATTAATGAAAAAGGGGTCTCATCAATACAAAGACAATGTATCACAGCCCTATTAAACCTAATAACATTCAAGAATTCATGCAAACAAATACGAAACGAAATCAAATGAGAACTTCCAATGCCAGCCTAATGGTCTCTCTAGCCACTTTTATTAACTTTAATACCTTCCTAAAACGCTCGACCATGAAATGAGGCTTAAAACATCAACACTAGATGGTTGGTGAGAATTCATAGGTTTTACGACACCTATACAAGATTAAATCAATAACTCTGTTGATTTAAAAAAAACAAAACAAGCAACAATTAAGAAGCTGATTCTATCGTACATGCTAACTGCATTCGTCCCAAACAAGCAACCACAAATGGGACGGAACGTGTCCCCCGATCCATAACATGCAACATTTAGTCATGTGGAGTGATGCTCTCCCCAAATCCCAGACTCTTGGTACCGTAGCACATACATGTTCACACCCACACCACGTAGGCGAAACCTCTTGCCCGCAAAGTAGGCGAAGAACAATGCAACATCATACAACATGCAACACATAACATGTAATTGCTACTTAAAAGTCCATGAGTAACTTAAACCATATAATCACAGCAATCAAAACATTTCAAAACATATTTTGCATCACTTCCATCCCAAGAAAACATAGTAAAATGGGACTATGAAACTCACCCTGAATCCAGCTATTTAACTTTACAGGATCTTGACGCAATCTAAACATACAAAAACATAGTTACCACTATGGTTAAGGCAATGCCCAATCTAATGCAACAACCCACATGATGATCTTCTAAACCTTACAACTAAGTTTATAATCCATTAATACCCTCTCCCAATTATTTTGCATATCCTATATGACTTTATTATAAACTTTTCCTATACAATTTTCTGGTCTAAATTTTTGTATTCACTTATGTCCAAAATAAAATCACCAAAACACCTAATGATGGTCCTCCTTACATTTCCTAGCCCCCAAATGAGTTGTGAGCTAACAGTGATGTTTTTGGAAAAAAATAATAGTAAGTGGAACTATTTATAAAAAATTCATCATTCCAAATTGCTCAGAATTCGGTATCTGAAATGCACACCAAAAAGTTTACGTATTAAAAATACCTTAGAAAATGTTTTTGCGTTAGCCCTTTGAACTGGAGTTAATAGACACCTAAATATGACTCATGATTTTTGGCTAACCGAAATTTTTCTTTTAAGTTGGGGTTTTACTCCCCGAAATCTGACCAAAATCAGACCCGAATTTACTGTTTTAACAACTTTTCTTGCGAAAATCATTTGACTAACTTCCGGACCTCAAAACCTTTTAGGGCTGGACTTTTTGAAAACTAGACTCTCTGAACTTATTTTTAGGCTCAAGAAAATTGATGATTGCTATTTTTATGACCGAGTTATAATTCTCCAAGCTGAATCTTTCAAAACTGCCAGATTTTAAATCATACTTTACAAACCCAAAACCTACATTACACAAGCATAACCCCACCCAATCATCCCCCCAACACCTATAAAACCCGAACACACACACTAATTTTACACTCTTGTATAAACCCTAGCCATCCCTCAAAAATTTTACAACAAGAATAATTAAATAGAATTAAAATAGAATAGGGTTATAAACAAACCAAAAACATTGATCTTGCTACACAAGCACACCAACTTGATTCTAGGAAAAAACAAAAAAACTTTTTTTTCTTCTCTTTCATGGTTCGACTGATTAAAAAAAATAGGGATGAGGGGTTTGTATTTATAGTGTTTGCAAAAAGATTAGATAATTACATATAGTTGAACTAAAATATGGATTTATTTCATTCCTTCATATTCCTCTTACCAAACCGATCGTCCCTTTCTTTTCTTTTTTTTATTATTTTTTTTCTTATTATTATTATTTACATATAAAACCCCCTAATTTAGACATTTATTAAAACCATTATATTATTTAGAAATCTTTTTAAATAAAACTAGCCTTAATTTACTTACAAATTAAATTCATTTCCTAATATATTTTTCCCTAACTTATTACTAAACTAACAATCTATCTAACTAAATTTCTAAACTTAATTTTCTATTCTCACGAATTCTTATTATTTAAATACGTATACATATACATATAAATACGTATACACATAAAATTTTACTATCATTTTCATTGTCACCAAAAGTGAACAAAATGAAATACCTACATTAACCATAAATTAAATCAAAATGTGACGATCACGCTCACAGATTGATAACCAACTCATATAGAATCACACAAACACATAATTACTATAACACATAATGAAAGTCAAATCAATACTAACGGTTGACTAACCTGCTCAAAGCACAGTTGTCACATTTTAAGATTTGTGCAAGTGTTCCAAGATAAACAAGTTGAAGAAATGACCAAACATAAAGAAATTTATGTTACACCTTCTCACACTAAGAAGGTCTTTGCTAATATGAAGATAGAAGGAAAAGGTTTTTCTGGGAGGGTTACCCCTTTATTTGAAACTATGATGGTTCAAGCTCATGAAGAATTATGTGAGGGTTCAGAAATACCAACTGATCCTCAACACACACCCACTATTATTCAACCATCTACATCACAACCCCAGAAGAAACAATCAAGAAGGAAACAGAGGAAAGACACTGAGGTTCCTCAACCCAGTGGTTCTACAGAGCCTATCATTGATGAGGCTGCCAATGAGGAGCATGTACATGTACATTCCAATGATCCACTACTCAGTGGTAATGATAGATTGAAACTAAATGAATTGATGGAACTTTGTACCAACTTGTCACAAAGAGTTCTTGACTTGGAGAACACAAAGACCTCTCAAGCTGCAGAGATTACTAAATTAAAGGAGAGGGTCAAGAAACTAGAAAGGAGGAATAAGTCAAGAACTCCAGGGGTTAAAAGGTTAAGGAACGTTGGTAGAACTACACGAATAAAATCCTCTAAAGATAAAGGTTTGGGTGCTCAGGAGGATGCATCCAAACAGGAGAGGAAAATTGCTGATCTTGATGATGATGCAAAGGTTACTTTGGTTGATGAGGCTCAGGAGAGAAATGATGATAATTTAATGTTTGATACATGAGTTTTTGATGAAAGAAGTAAGGATGTACAAGTAAAAAGTTAGTACCGCCAATGCTACAACAACAACTATTGATGAGTTGACTTTGGCTCAGACCTTAATAGAAATTAAAGCAGCTAAACCCAAGTCTGTTAAAACTGCTGATACAACAACTACAACTGCTGTTATAAGACCCAAGGCTAGAGGGTTGAATTAAGAAGCTAAGTGAAATTACAACAACAACATCACAACCATCACAGCTTCCACAGGCTAAAGACAAAGGCAAGGGAAAAATGGTTGAACCTGAAAAGCCTTTGAAAAAGAAAGATCAAATTTTGGTAGATGAAGAAATTACTCAAAGACTTCAAGAAGAATTGCAAGCTGAATTAGAAGAAGAGGAAAGGCTGGTAAGACAAAAAGAAGAAGATGATAACTTAATTTCATGAGATAATACTCAAGCTATGATGGAGGCATATTATGAGTTAGCTTAGAGATTACAAGCAGAAGAACAGGGTGAGTTAACCATTAAAGAAAGATCAAAACTGTTTGTAGAGCTCATGGACAAAAAGAAGAAGCACTTTGCAAAGCTTAGAGCTGAAGAAATCAGAAGAGAACCACCAACCAAAGCCCAAAAGAGGAATCAAATGTGTACTTATTTGAAAAATATGGCTAATTACAAGCATAGTCAGTGAAGAATCAAGAATTTTGAAGAAATTCATATGTTCTTTGACCAATACTATGAAGTGGTAGATCATTTGTTCCTTGGATATATAGGTTGTGAAGAGTAAAAGTCAAGCAGAAAAGGAAGTTCTAAGGTAGAACATGAGCAAGAACTTAAGTCTGATAATTCAAAGAAGCAAAAGATAGATGAGAATGTAGAAGCTGAAGTGGATGATGAAGCTGAAAGGAAAAAGCTTATGGAGATAGTTCCTAATGACGAGGTAGCAATTGATGCTATACCACAAGCCACTAAATCCCCAATCATTGTTGACTGGAAAATCATCAAAGAATGAAAATGAGATACTTTCCAAATCAAATCAAGCTGATGGAATTTAAGGAGGATTCATCAATGATTAAGGATGCTTCAGAACATTTACAGAGAAGATTAGAAACACAGCTGTAAGTTGGTAAAGCTAAACATTGGAAATATAATGCCATATGATGCATATGAAAGAGCGTTATGAGGTGATCTAAAGGTAATGTTTTGAGACCTGATGAGAGAAAGTAAAGTATGGAGAAATATACAGGAACAATGTGATAGTTTTGGAAGCTATTTTCTTCAAGTGGAGTACATTTTGTGAGATTTCAGAATCTGCATATCTTTATGCTGGTAGAGAAAAAGTATCCACTCACACCTGCAGCAATTACAAAAATACTCAACAAGAAGCTTCAAACTGACCATTGGAATGAGATGTGCTATCAACTTCTGAAACTCATGACAAAACAGATCAAGAATCCTGGAAGTGTTTGAATGCATCCTCCTGGTGATGGTGAAGACTTTTAATGAAGAAACTTGAGATTCAAAAGAAAATACCAATTTAAGTGGGAGGAATTGTTAGGATTAAAAGCTTATTGATGTTGTATTGAAGTAAACTGCTGACTAATGTTAGTGCTCTGGAATAAAAGTTAATGCTGCAACTTACAACTTGCGAAGGATTACAACTGCAAGAAGAGTTTTCTAAAACTGTAAAGTATAGCGGATAAAAGAAAAAGAAAGGATTAAGATGAAAGATTTTTATCATGATACTTATGGGAAACGTAATGAGATACTTTTGTAAAAGATACGTAATTAGTTATTTATTAAGAAGCTCCCATATTAACTTAAGAAAATATTGTATGCCAATTAGGAACTCCTTGTGTATAAAATGAGGTTCTAAGGGTATAGAGTTTAATGTAGCAAAACATCATACACAATCAAACATTTGAGTAAATAGCTTCAAGGTTGTAAACCCTAGTACTACACAAAGTACTCGTATTATTAATAATAATATTGAAGCTTTTTAGTGATATCATTGTTCATACATTGTTCATACAATTTACTGTTTCGTTTATATTCTTCTAAGTATTAAAGAGTAGATTCCGCATACTCTTTAGTATTCACAAAGTTTCTACCATAGTTGTTTTGGATTTATCCAGAGTAACTTAACCTTTATAAGCTAAAGAATCGTTCTTAAGTTGGGATCAACAACTTTCATCAAGAACAATAATAAAAATCATCCTTGAAGAAACTCATGGTTCTTTCATATTTTTCACATCATCATTGACGCGGGATGGTCCAACCGGTCATGCCAATTAATACACCAATCTTTGGCTCATAAACTTATACTTTCTGACCACATGTGCTTCAAATGCACCTTTTATATATAAAAGTCGAATAATATGGGGAGCTCACATATTTTCAATAATCTTTTTTATATCTTTCACGCACAGTTTAATATAATATTTGCATTAACATATAACATATAACAATAGCAAATAATAAAACATAATAAAGACTAATAAAGTATGCCGTCAATCAGTTAATCAAGTACCTTATAAACAAATAAAATCACATATATATAAGAAACTAAATGGCACAAAAAAAATTATCACCCAATACATAGTTTTTATTTTTTTTATACTTAATAACTCAATTATTCTTTGTAAATCATCACAACAATGTTGCAAACTTCAAAATAATTTTGGCTTATATTTTCTCATTTGTTCATAATCAGACAATACACGAAAATGCATTCACACTGATAACGTATATGTAACACCCCCAAAAATGTGTAGCAACGGAAATATGTCCGGGGGCGTTACTTCATAATACAACAGTACAAGATATAAGAGAACGACCTCTAAATGTGTCGTTTGAAAAGTAATCTCGTTGATATTTCCCTTTGAAATTGATATAACATATGTCCCCTAATTGCATCACCATGAATAGATTGAAAACAAGTACAACAGATTTATTCATTTGTATGCAAGATCGAAAATCCATGAAATGAAATCTTGTCAATTTAGACTCCAATGCACATCAGTATACCAAGCATCTAATTCACCTAAGAAAAATATGCTTAAAAACGTCAACATAAAGTTAGTGAGTTCATAGGTTTATTTAAATATAAATGAAAAATCAAATGAGTGAATTTCCCTACTGTATCAACACAGTAACATGTAAAACGTTTAGTGACTACTATCTCCCTACAATATCATCATAAATCATAATAAATAATAATAATAACATATCAATTGCATCATACACAACATATATATATATCATACATACATAACATAACATAATCATTATTCATAAAATTAAAACATAATAAACAATCATATCAATCAATCAATTATAAAATCATCATAACATCACATACATCATAAATATATATTCAAAATCATAAAATATCATCATACATCATATCATATCAATATAAACAATTCATCATCATAATCACATATCAAACATTAAATATCACAAATTTTACAATCAACATAACATAAATATAGCATAAATCATAAATCATAAATCATCAATCACTTAATATTATATTAAGCAACATATCATCACATTCATTCACAAAAACACATTATCATAATATAAAATCACATAAATAACATACATACACACGACACAATTCATTCATAGCATCATTAATACATTTTTCATTTTAAGATCATCACATCATATTAAACATATCAATCAATTAAATATTTAATCACAATTTCATCTACATAATCACATCAATATTAGCATAATAACATTTATATAACATTAATCAATACATTAAAAATATTCATTCATTTCAAATCAATCAACATATATCAATTCATAATCAATATATCATCATAAAATAAAATATAATAAACATTCATCACAGCATCATATAAATCATCATTACATAATAATAACCAATGTCAATAATTCATTAATTCATAACAATTATAAAATTTTATAACAATTAAGTCATAATCATATTAATTATTATAATAACATACATCCATATAAATAACAATCACAATTCATCATTCAATAATAAATCGAATATATAACATTCATACACATCATACAATAACAAAACATAACAATTCATTATATTATACTATACATATTAATATTAAAAATACAATATACACATAAATCATCAATTTCATATCAATACATAATCATTAACATATTTCAATACATATATATCATATTATAATAATCATTTATAACATTTATCATTTCATAAAAATAGCGCATTAAGTATAAACGTGGGAAACCAAAGATTCACCAAAACATGCATGACTATTTCAATCCCTTATAATAGCCACAAAAATGTATGTTTAATTGTTGGACCATAATTTCCTAAAGTGTGTATTGCCTAGCAATAGTACATGGTGAGCATTGACCACGTAATCCATACAGTCATCTCTTATGATACGATTATACCCTTAAGTCTTGAAACTTACGTCGGAAACTTGTATGTAATGCCACATTAAATCAAAGGCACGTGATTTTCTTGAGTATGTTGTACTGGCCCTGAGGCCTCAGGCCAGAAATGATCCGACATGTTATAACGTTCGTTCCCGGTGATAGCTAGTCACCCAAACGGGGGTCGTCAATCCCGAATAGATCTATTTTATAACATTCGCGCTTACCCTCCGAGTAAGTAACAGTTCATGCAACCTAAGCTAATCCGTAATCATAATGATGAAAACCTCTTTTAAAAGTTGTATGCGTCCATATAGAAAACCAGTATTGTATCTCAACCGAGATATGTGAATGAGTATGGAAATCAACCAAGTAAATGCGTTTGTAAACATGTATGCAAACGAGTTGTAAATGAACACGTAACGAGTTTAAATCAAACACGTAAGTGAATTTGTAACAAGCATGTTCTCACCCCAAAAATTTATGTAAAACAAGTAAAACATGGGGCTATGAAACTCACCTTGATGTTGAAGAACGATTGACAGATAGGCATCTAATACGCACAACACAACGGAAGACGAAATGGCTTAACCTGCCGTTTATCTTAACGATTAAATCCCATTAGTTTAAGATAATGAATTTAGTTTCTCGATAGATGATTACATCAACGCGACCCGTTGATAAAAGATTTAGGTTCCGAGTGGCAGTTTGTTGGATGGTTGTTTGGTAAAATAGCTTCAAAAGTATATAATTCATATGGTGAATTATATAACAAAGTATGCAATATATTCCATATATATTACATTGAAAGATGAACAATTATATAATTAATATAGTGATTTATATAATAATGACCAGAAATTAAAAGATTAATTTGAAGTATACTATACCGCGCAAGTATTACATAATAAGTGTAAGTAAATAATTAAACCAAACGGTTTGACACACGTATTCCGGTAGATCGCCAATTTAATATGTAAATAAATAAAAGTTCTTGCTTAAACGAAACTACGTTTTAAAAGTAACCAATTAAGTAAACGGTATTTCTAAATAAGTCCGTTACCAAATATATGACTATTATTTGTCTAGCCTGGACTTTATAAAATAACATATTATAATTATAGTATTTGTTTGGTTGTCGAGTTTAGTTTTGAAATTTTATAATTAAAACATCTTTAAATTATAATTTAGTCCATTAATCGCCTACCAAATACGATAGGAGTTTGTATCCTAAAAATAATAGAGTATGTACATTTTAGAAATTCAGCCATGACCTTTTCCGTTTATGTGTCATTATCCCATTTTTACAAATCACAACGTTTCCACTTTTTAAATCAACCAATCTAGGTTGCAAAATATATTCGTAGGTTCAAATAATTATCTAGACTATATTTAAATACTAAATGCAATAAATAAAAGTCAAACACACTTTTAAACGATGAATGAAACACGCCCTATGCGGGCTTTCCAAACCACAACCAAACAAACACCCTGGTTGGCGTTTACCACAAACAAATACCACCATTCGGTGCTGCTGCCAAAACCAAATGCACCCACTGTGGTGCTGACCCGCGAACCAAACACCCCTACTGTCCCAAACACCCCTGTTTGGGTTTCCTGTTCAACCAAACACCCCTAGTGGGTCAATCTGCTCACCCAAACACGCCCTTTGGGTGTTTCCGTTAACCCAAACGCCCTCGTTTGGCGTTATAACTAGATCCAAACGCACCCCATAGGTCGTTAACAAAATCAAACGCTCCCTATGGCTGTTAATCAACCATCCTAACACACCCTTATTGATTCTATATCAACCAAACGCACCCTTATTGCAAATCTGTTAAACCAAACACTCCCATTGGTGTTAAATCTGCCAAACCAAACACCCCTATTGCTGATAAGCCTAAACCCAAACGCACCCTTGTGTCGTTTTCTTATACCAAACGCACCCTATTCGGTGTTAATAACAACCAATCGCACCCTATGGTGCTACCATTAAACCCAACGCGCCCTTTTGGTGTACCAGTCAAACCAAACCCACCCTTGTGTGGTTTACGTATTAATGCCAAACCAACCCTGCCCGCAGTTTTCTTGATAAACCAATGTCACCTTGCTGGTGAAAAACACACAACACGAAGCACACCCCCCGTGTTGGTGGCTGCCAAACGCGCCCTTGTAGTGGGTTGACCACCGAAACAAACACCCTTGTGGTGGTTCGCAACCAAACCAGCGCACCCTTGTTGGTGCTATATCAACCCAACGCACCCTTTTGCTTCTACAAAACCATACACACCCTAATTTTTTATGTTATATCAAAATGCACTCTTGGTTTTTAGGTGCGGCTGAGAAACCACACGCACCCTACGTTGGGTGGTCTGCTAGAGTGTGTATGGTTTCGGAGATGATGATGATGCACGTTGATGTGTTATGTGGTGGCTGTTGTTTTGTACGTGTTAGGAGACGTGATTGTTCCGAGATGGGAAAAGCTGAGCAGCCACGGTGGTTGTTGACTTAGTCGTCTGTGTGGGCTGCCGATGATGGAGACGAGAGTGGTGTGACGAGTTGAGGATGTGCGTGGAGTGGTGGTGTGCCGGCTTTGACCGGCAGCTCGCTGGAGACCTTCCGAAAAAGGAGATAATGAAAAGATGGTGGATAATCTATGTGGATCGTGTAGATCGGAGAGTAGTAGAGCTATCGGGTTTGGTTGTATTGCTCGCAGGAATTTGGTCCTGTAAACTGTGGCCGAAAAATATGATCGCCGAAAAATTTTGAGAGAGCATTTGTGTGTGTGTGCGTTATTTATCCCTCTAACCCCAAATGGAATATGACTTAGGTATTAAAAAATTTTTAAAATCACAATGCAAAGTACTATAATACTTTAGGGGTGAAGTGTAAATATAACTACAAGACCTAAAAAAGTGTAAATTTTTGTAAAATTGTGTGATTATTGTGTTGTTAGAAGTAAACAATGGTTCGGGTCTCGTTTAGGCCACTTAACGGATGATTTAAAATACGAAACTTGCGTCATTGCGTTTCAAATTATTTTTCCGATAAAAATGAGTATTTACTTGATAGTATTTCATAAATATTTTTATAACATTTATAAAAATATTTGTTATTTATTTAGGAACCCGGTTATGCCTTTGTCCGAAAAGAAAAAAAATAAATAAATTTTAACTCGAATATTAGCGTTATCAACAAACGCTTTTAAATAAAATCCTTAATATTTTATTAAATATTTGTATTTTATAAAATGCGATAATTAAATATAATTTAATTATTTTTTGTGTCGGCACGCGTTGTGTGCGCTGTTCAAATTTTTGCGAGGGTATTTTAGTCACTTTCTGTTTGTTTTCGGGTCTCGGGCAAAACTAAAAAGTTGTCCGGAATGTCGTTTTGTATCAAATTGCTTTAGAGTCTGAGTCGTGAAAACGTGATCTAGCGGTTCATTTTTGATAAGTCAGCTTAAAAATAACATATATCTTTTCGTTTTCAAGTCAAATGAGTTAAAGATAAATTTGTGCCTCGAGGTAATGTAATAATAAATATGATTTATTATTAAAATATGTTCCAAAAATTTTACCGGTTACGCGGTAATCGCTTTTAAGTGAAAATAAAAGACCAAAAGTCAAAAAGTCAAGTCAGACCCAAAAAGTTAAAGGGTAAAATAGTCATTTAAAATTTCAAAAATTGTCGGATGTTACAGTACCTACCCCTTAAAGAAATCTCGTCCCGAGATTAAATTTCTGTTGACCGTTTATGTGACCTAGAAAAGATTTAAGATTTAATAAACCAGTTCTAAACAAGACGCTGATAACTTTATTCAGCAAAATTAGATGTTTCAACACTTCTCCATATATCAAAAATTTTGGTTAAGTTTGACCAGAATATTTAATCCATCAAAATAGGTATCTCAAAAAAATATCATTACAGATCTTATGACTGATATAACCGCGTCATGAAGAAAGTCTCTTAATAGTGAAAACATCGAAAGAGAAAGTGTAGTCACGTGAGTATGTTTGTATAAAGTTTTAAATGTTCCAGGACGGAGTCTCGTTTCTGATATCTGTAATGTTCGATGATTAATAACGGACGAGGCTAATGGATGTAAGTATCCAACTTACTTGGCAGTACCAGGATGGATCGCGACCTAAGTCTTCGTACTAGTGGTTCGAAATGAATAGTTCGACTAGATGTTTCGTCGATAGGTGTTTATGTGGTTTAAGGGGGGTTGCATTACCTACTGGATAAAGTTGTACAAGCTGGGACCGCTCCAGGACCCAACAACAGCAACCATAATGTCAATAAATATAACAAATGGTGATGGGATGCGGAGAGTGAGGATCTTTCGAGAAACAATATCCCCAGAATAAAGTTCAACAATTTGGGAGAAGCTCGCGGAAGAGCCTATGCGATAGACGGCGGAATATGGTACTCAGTCGTTAGTTTGTCATTGCCTAATGGAACCAAATATTTGTAGTTACTATGATGTGTCAAAATCATGGATTAGGATGCGTGTTCCTACAAAGAAATAAGGTGATTATGTATGCCTCGTGGCAATTAAAGATTCATGAGAAGAAATATACCACGCATGGTTTAGAGTTGGGTGCAGTAGTCTTTACTCTTAAGATTTGAAAACATGTATTGGTGACCAGATATGAAGAAGGATATAACTACCTATGTTAGTAAGTGTTTTGACTTGCTCGAAGGTGAAGGCTGAATATTAAGAGACCATCAGGTTTGCTTCATCAACCAGAGATATCTGAGTGGAAATAGGACAAAAACCACCATGTATTTTATCACTAAGTTACCGAGGTCAAGTGGTAGATATGATACGATTTGGGTGATAGTCGATAGATTGACTAAGTCAATCTATTTTTCTGGTTACACATGAAGATTATAAGATGAGGAGGTTAGCAAGGCTATATATTGATGAGATAGTAGCAAGGCATGAAGTGCATGTGTTGATCATCTCAGATCATGGTGGAAGATTTACTTCATGGTTTTGGTAGACATTGCAGAAGCCATTAGAAACACGGCTAAACATACGTACGACTTATCATCCTCAAATAGACAGACAGAGTGAGCGTACCATTCAGACATTAAAGGATGTGTTGAAAGCTTGCGTGATTGATTTTTGGTGGTAGTTAGGATACTCATCTACCCTTAACTGAGTTTTCTACAATAATAGTTATCATTCGGGTGTTTGATGTGCTCTATTTGAAGCGTTATATGAAAGGAAGTGTAGGTGTTAGATATTAGAAAAAGTCTCGGTTACCCCGTGTATCTTACCGTTTATTGTTGCTTGTAGTTAAGTAGTTAATGTATAACATTCGGTAATGGGCTGGGTATTAAACCCAACGTGTAAGTCCACTACTAAGGCCTTATGGCCGGTTTTGTTGTTACTATATAAGCCTCTTCCATGCCATGGAAGAGGTGGGTTAGTCATTTACATAATACAAGTTCATTTTCTCTCACTAGAAAGTTCTCTCTCACTTTCTCTCTTTAGAACTTGGCTAATCCACTAGTCATTCGATTGTGTTATGATTTCCAATATCCTACAATTGGTATCAGAGCACATGGGATGATTAGCTAGATTGTGTGTGCGTTTTCTTGGTTATTTTTGATCAAAAGTTTGGTTTTTGAAGGTTTATAGTCTTGTTCTTGGTTTTCTTTGATCTTGACGTTTGTGATGTTAAAGTTTATGTTTTTATAGTTGCTATAGCCTTCTAGTACCAAGTTGTGCAAAAGAAACCAGGCAAAAACGTTCAAAAGGGTGATTTTTAGGTGTTTTTAGGTGAAAAACCAAATTTTTCATTCCAGCGAGTTAGGTTACTGTTCGAAGATCTTCTTAGCGAGTTAGGTTACTGTACTGGCGAGTTGTCAGCATAGTACACTGTGTGTCAGAAAGTACTGTGTCAGCGAGTTGTCGTCTTGTGCAGGTAGCGAGTTAGGCAGCGAGTTAACCTTTCTTTGCAGGTAGCGAGTTGGATCTAGCGAGTTACAGGTAGCGACTTGGATCTAGCGAGTTACAGGTTAATTGAAGACTGTTGTCTAGCGACTTGTGAACAGAACTCTGTCCATTTCATTTCTTGATAGCGAGTTGACAACTCTCTTCCAGCGAGTTGAATCTAGCGAGTTACAGGTTAATTGAAGACAATTTTCTAGCGACTTGTGAACAGGAACTCTGTCCAATTTGTTTCTTGCCAGCGAGTTATCCACTCTCTTCCAGCGAGTTACTACTAGCGAGTTACAGGTTATTTGAAGACTTTTTCTAGCGACTTGTGAACAGGAACTCTGTCCAATTTGTTTCTTGCCAGCGAGTTATCAAGTCTCTTCCAGCGAGTTACATTGCAGCGAGTTGTGGATTTACCTAACAAACCTGTACTCTACTTTAATCATTTCACAATCAATTAAGATGGCTAATCTTTCAGAAGACATCCAATGTGCCAATTCCGATACCCGACCACCTATGCTTGATAAGACTGACTTTGCATCATGGCAACAACGCATTCGTCTATATTGTCAAGGTAAAGAGAATGGTGTGAATATCCTAAAGTCGATTAATGAAGGACCATTTCAGATGGGAACTTTTCGGGAAACACTTGCTGAAGGTACTGATAGGTCCCCCTACATCTAGGTACCTGATCGACCTCGGTGCCTATTCTGATCTCTTACCTGAAGATAAGGAAAGGTACAACGCTGACATTCGGGCAACAAACATCCTACTTCAAGGGTTTCCAAAAGATATCTACCCTCTTATCAATCATTACACTGATGCAAAGGACATATGGGACAATGTGAAGATGCTCCTGGAAGGTTCAAAATTAACCAAAGAAGATCGGGAATCACAACTGTATGATGACTTTGAACACTTCTGTCAGAACAAAGGAGAAACCATTCACGACTACTATGTACGGTTTGCCAAACTCATCAATGACATGCGAAACATCAAGATGACCATGTCCAGAATGCAACTAAACTTAAAATTTGTGATACATTCATTGTTACCTGAAATAGGGTCAAATTTGTAACAGCAGTGAAGCTGTATAGAGGATTGAGGGAACTCCAACTATGATTCAGTTGTATGCTTATCGGAAGCCAACACGAGGCACATGCCAATTGAGAAACAAAATTGAAGTTGGAATCGATTCTCATCAACACACTGGTAGGTATATGGCTTCTTTCTTGATGTCTATTCTCAACAACTACAGTACTATTTACAATCATCTACAACTCTACCATTCACTTATGTTCCACCAAAATTTGCTGACAACACTCAACTCGATTCGGGACTCTCTCCATCAGAAAACTTAATTGAGAATTTAACCAACACACTTGCCCTACTCACCCAATCATACAAAACGTACCTTCCTCAAACATACAATCAACTCAGAACTTCATCTAACCCAAGGAATCAAGCCACAGTTCAAGATGGTAAGGTTGTTGTTCAGAATGTTAAGGGTTGACAGAATAGAGGACAGGGGAACAATGCACGGGGTGCAGGTGTAGCTGGTTATGGGGGAGCACGATAACAGAGTTAGGAATGCTTATTCCAGGTCAAGTAAGGCATTGTTAAGTGCTGCCAAGTCTGCAAGGATATAGGCCACATAGCAAGGAACTGCACTCAACCCAAGCGTCTACAGAAATCTAAATACTTCAAAGATAAGATGTTGCTGATGCAAGCCCAGGAGAACGGGGTGGCATTGGATGAAGAGCAGTTATTATTTATTGCAGGTGGACAAGACAACGCCATTGATGATTGATTGTGAATGAGCAACCTGTTCAGGACGTAGGCACTAAATGTGGATAATGTGTTTCAGCAGATGACTGTGATGCTTTGATTTATGAGGTTAATGTTGGCTCCGTGCACAGACTTGTTCATGGCTAATCTATCGTTCGCAGATCCTGTTTACGATGAAGCTGGTCTGTCTTATGATTCGGACATTTTATCTGAGGTACACGACCATGATCACTATCAGGATGCTATTTGTGAATATCATGAAGAACACGAGATGCATGATGATGTACAACTAAAACTACGTTGTTGAAATTCACATGCTAATTATACGAGCGATAGTAATATGATTTCGTATGATCAGTATGTAAAGGACAATGCAGTGCCAGTTGTACAAAGTAATGTATCTTCTGTTCCAAATGATGCATACATGATGATATTTAATGATATGCATGAACTGCATGCCAATCTGTCTCTGACAACAACACGAAAACACTCAGGAGTTGTATAATTCCATTAACTGCTGAAACTTGCAAAATATAAGGAAAAGTTGAACTGTATGAAAGACGAGCCCCGGTTGGAATAACGGAGAAAGAGAACCAAAATATTGATGAACAATTAAGAATGTTATCCACTGACCGTATATTAAGGACAAGAAAATTTGAAAAGGAACTTCATGTCTGTAAAATGCAACTGCTTCTACCATCAAAACATAATACAAGTCAATGGTAGAAGAAGTTTGTCTTGAAAACGACTTTTAAAACAGAAAGAAACAAATTAACCTTGAAGAAGTTTTTGGGACATGTAAAGCTACTTTAAAGAGAAGGTCGAGGTAAATGATACAAACAAGACTAGTCTTTCTAAACTGCGTACATGTTGTGTAAACCAAAGCCCTATTATAATGAACAGAATAAGGTAGATAACACATGCTCTATATAATGATTATGAAATTATCAAAAACAATCATGTCCTGACTTTAGTGTACAACACAGAGGATACCCTAGAGATAGCTAAAATCACTAGGAGGAAAATGAATGACAAAATGAAAGACCCTGAGTGTGTGACTCATAAGGTTAAGATTGCACCACATGATTACTCGAAAGAGAATTATTTTGCGACCTTCACACCACAGAAGCAATTGAGCCCTGAGCAAATATTTTGGTCTCGAGATCTCATCAAGATGAAAGAATAAGCTCTAAAAAACCAGACCACCACCTCAAGACCAATCAAAGCGTTGACGGTGTATCCGCCAAATACACCTGCAACGCTTGTCGCTAGGGTGCTTCCAACAAAAAGTCAAGTGAAAATTAATATTTTTGCACTTATATAATTTTTTTTAGAATTTGAAAAAACCTATAAAAATAAAATTACACCAACGGGGCTCACTGAAGGGGAAAGAGGTTTTGAAAAAACCAAGGAATGTTACCTCACCAAGGTCATTCCATTTTTCAAAACACTTAAAGAACATTTTGAGGGAATCCAAAAGGCTTTAACTAAAGAAATTAAAGAAATAAAAGACATTTTTGAGGAGTTGGAAGCTGAAGTTGACCAAAACGTTGTAAATAGGAAGCATGATGAGATCGAGTGAAAAAATCTTCTTATTGCTAATGATAATTTAATTGCTGATTGCTTGTCCAAAAAGTGTTTTATATTGCAAAGAATTATGAGCTCACTGTATCCAAATTTACTAAAATGCATGAAACCCACACCATTGTTCTAACACATTGTTTGGAACTTAAAGCAGAGCTTTCTAAATTACAAGATAAGGTTCAAAAAGATAATCATACAGAATTAGTAAAACGTTTTTCCAATCTTAAGGTTAATCACTTAAATTTACAGTTAAAGTATCAAAACCTTAAAGAATTTTTAGAAAATACAACCCATTCTCCACGCTCAAAAACACTCTTGATTTTAACTCAGGGTCTTTGTATCGAAAAAAATGAAAGCTTCCATTCAAGAAAGGACAATTCCATCAAAAAATTGAGAATGCAAATCTCTCAATTGAAAGAGACCCGTAGTGAAGCGGACCGTACTCTTGATTTCAGGACTTTAGATTTTTAAATCACTCAATTAACTAAAAAAGTCACCGTTCTTCAAGAAAAAAAAAGCTTTTTAGGGCAAAGAATGAAAAAGTTAAACATCATTACAAGGAATTGTACGATTCTATTAAGATCACGCGTGCTAAGCATATAGAACAGACAACTGCCTTGCTAACTGAAAATGAGAATCTGAAAGCCCAAATACATGAAAATTTGAAATGCGACACTATGGAGTCTGTAAAACCAAGAGTTCTTGCACTCAGTAGGTATGCTATAGATGTTGAACCGATTCCCCTCACAATAGGAACAACAGGGAAGTTCATCTACATTATCTCAAACATCTTAAGGAAAGTGTAGAAACCCTTTGCGAGATAGTAGAGGAAGCTAAGGTTGAAAGATCATTAGATAGATCACTTGCATATGCTTGCCTTTACACCAAAACACTCTCAGGAACTATTAGAATATGCTATTGCACTTGTCCGAAAGACTTCAAACAACAAGATAAAAAGCATGCTCCTACCCCCTTTAATTAGGAAAAAGCACGTTACTTTTGATGAACAATGTGACAAGTCAAATAGTAACACACACAAACATGTAGAACACATATGAACACTCAGAAGACTAATGCCTATGTGCCTCCTTCTACAAGAGTAAACTGTTGCACCAATGCTAGCAGATCACAGCCTAGGAGCAATACCAAGAAAAATAGGATCTCGCCAGCTAAAGGTGTCAACAAGAAGAAAGTAAAGAATCGCCTAGGATAATAAGTCTAAACTTAGAACCACAAATCGTATTGATTCTAGTAGTAGCTCTAAGCGTACTGTAATTAATTCAAATTATGATTCTGTTTACCAAACATGTAACAAATGTTTAATTTCTGCAAATCATGATGTGTGTGTGGTTGATTATTTTCAATCTGTTAAGGCATCTCCCTCTATTCATAATATTCATAATGTTGTACGCAAAGTTAAGTAAGTTTGGAAACCTAAGCAAGTTAGGCAAGTATGGAAACCACAGCGAGTGCTTTACCAGTGTTGGTCATCAATAGAGACCCACGGGTAGAATATTCACTTTAGGAGAACAGTGCCCTTTAACTAGGCTCACTAAACTCACAGTAGCACCTGCTAAGCAAAACGAGAATCAAGCCACTACTTGTGCTAACCAACAGGAACCCAAGAAAAATTGGGGATCCAACTTTCCAAACTCTCCATCTTCGTCTGTTTTCAAATGCAGGTCGTACAAATCGTCCTTTGGTATTTGGATTCATGCTGCTCAAAACATATGACGGAGGATCGCTTACGAATCAGGAATTTTGTAAAAAAGTTCATCGGGATAGTTAGATTCGGGAATGACCACTTTGGTGCTATTATAGGTTATGGAGATTATGTGATTGGTGACAGTGTAATCTCTAGGGTATACTATGTGGAAGGACTAGTATACAATCTGTTCTCTGTCAGACAATTTTTTGACTCTGATCTGGAAGTTACATTCAGGAAACATTTATGTTATGTTCGAGATACATATGGTGTTGAATTAATTAAAGGTTCTCGTCGTTCTAATTTATACACTATCTCGATTGAAGACATGATGAAGTCCTCTCCTATTTGCTTATTGTCTAAGGCCTCCAAGAACAAATCATGGTTATGGCATTGTTGTTTAAACCACTTAAACTTCGGTACCATCAATGACCTAGCAAGAAAGGACTTAGTCAGAGGTTTACCTAGATTAAAGTTTGAGAAAGATCATCTTTGCTCTGCATGTCAACTAGGAAAGAGCAAAAAGCATACCCACAAACCTAAAACCGAAAAACACTAACTTGGAAGTTCTTAATACCCTTCATATGGATTTATGTGGACCGATACGAGTGTGTAGGAACCCGAAACCACTTTTACTTCACCATTGAAACAAGAAAAATAGAAAGGAGATATGAAAGAATTTAAAAGAGAGAAAGTATAGAGAAATAAGATGGTTGAATCTAACAAATGTGTGTGAAACAAATGAGAATCAACACCCTCTCCATACTTGGAGAGGGGTATTTATACCCATGTTGCCGGATGGGCTTTTGACTTGGGTTGGGCTCGAGTTTACTTGGGCTTTTAAGCTCGCAACAGGTGACATATTATATTACATTAATTGAGCCTGATTCCTGTTATAGCCTCTTACAACATTAATATATAAATGACCGAGACCTAATATTCCTAATGAACGAACTTCTCGTTCGACTCAATATTTTTGAGGCTAACAATCTCCCCCAAAGTGAGTTCATTGTGACAGTCCTTCATGAGAACCATGAGATTTCTTTCATCGTTAAGCTCTTATCTTTGTCTTGGTCTTTATCTTGTTGTAGGCTTGTTCCTTCATGCTTTGTGATCTTCGATCTTGAGCCTTTGTTATTATCTTTCGACTTCGTCTTTAGTTCCGAGATCTTTCAATATTTTCCTTGTTTGTCTTGATCGTCTTTTCCACCTTGCGATCTTGTGTCTTGACCAACATGCTCATACTTTACATCATCTTGAAAGCTTGCTAATAATTTCCCTTGATATACTTGATATCTTAAAGGAAGATCTTGAATATCAGAGTTTGCGGAAGTCTTTGTCTTTTAATTCTTGAGCTTTCTTGATTCTTGAATCTCGATGCTTATAGTATGTCTTTATAGTTTGAGCATGAGCATGTAGGGATGGCACTCGTAGGTAATGGGTATGGGTTCATCTAACCCGTCACCCATACCTATGATTTTTTCTCACCCGCCACCCACCCGTTACCCACCAATAGGTACAACTTTTTACCCATACCCATGCCATTGGGTACCCATTGCCCGTGGGTAAACCCGTAGGTTTGTGAAATAGAACAAAATCATAAAACTAAGATATGTAAACTATTTATAAAACTGGACAATAAGACATAATATCAATTTTCTAAATACCAAGTTTACAAAATACTTAATGACATGTATAAAACTATATAAATTAAATCTATACACCAAATCACATACATGTACTGAGATATATCATGTATATATCTATGAAAGTTTAATCTTTCATATTCATCTTTTAGTCTTGCAACTCAAAGAAACTGTTAGTTTACTGTATAGTCTATAGATTTTGGTAGTTATTAAATATATATCAACGACCTCACAAACTTTTAAGCAGTAAAATAAGTTATACTTTAACATAAATGGGTTTAGGGGTACACCCGTGGGTATTTAGGCGGGTACACTCGTGGGTATCTTAAATGGGTACACCCATGGTGGGTAGGCATTACCCGACACCTATCGATGGGTTTAAATTTTCACCCACAACCCACTTATAGGTGAAATATAATGGGATTACCCACCCATTTACGTGCGGGTACCCATGGGTTATGGGCTTTTTCTTACCCGTTGCCATCCCCTATGAGCATGTGGTAAGGGAATCAGACTTCAGCTGGATTTAGGGGTGTTCATGGGTTATGGGTCGGGCCCCCCTCCCCCTAAAAACAATTGTTTTAATTCATAAGCTAAAATAAATCTGTCAAAATGTATAAAGGGGTGTTTGGATTACTTGCCACTTTGACCTCTAAAAGTCAAAGTGACTTGTGCTCATGGCTTGAGATAGTTTCATGATCATTTAAAATCAGTAGAAAAGGAGTTTTCAGAAGTTATTTTACAAAATTGAAGAAGTTAAGGCCAAAATTCTTAGTGTTAGCACTAGGGTAGTTTGTTGCTTATCTATTGATTGCTATAATTTGATTCAAGCTCTTTTAAGCTTGATACTTGTTGGTATTAGGTTTATTTACACTATTTGAGTGGCTTTTATTTGAGTAGAAGCACTTGGTCTACAGCCATTTGTTTCCTTGTCCTTTTGATTGTTTGATAGAGTAGTAACCTCAGTTACTACTGCTGACTTTTTGGCTTCATTTAGGCTAGTAATTTTAGGATTTAAGGTCTTAAATTCAGTAGGCTTTTAGTTAAAACATAGCTTAATATAGTTTTAGACTTATTTTCAAAATTCTAGCTTAATATCTTAGGTACATTTTCTCTTAAAGTTCATACGCAATAGTGCTCACTCTGTGTTTCTTCATATGCAGAACGAGGCAAGGAAAGCCAATCAAACCGCCATGGTAGCAGAAAAGAAAAGAATGGAGGCTCCACAAGAGTCGAGAGGAATATCAAAACAAAAATGGATGGTGGAGAGGAAGAAAAAGATCGGAAAACTTCTCGATTCTAATGGCATGGATATGTCAAAAGCATACATGTTAGATACGCAACAGATGGCAGAGGCAAAATACAAAAAGTGGGAGAAGGAACCTGCTCCAGGCGGTTGGGATGGTATGACCTTTTTACTCTTTTCTTAATTACTGCTGCTATCAGATAAATACTCCCTCTTTCCAGTTTTTTATAACAGCCAACTATAGATATCAGTATCAAAAGCTATTTGTTTATTGCCATCATTATGTATAAATTTTCTGGTGTTGGTTTGGGTCAATGAGTTTCTTTTCTTTATTCTATTTGGGAGGGTTTTTAGATGTATCGAATTATTGTATGCTGCCATATAGAATGAACTCAAAATCTTATTAGGAGTCGTTGATGTATGCTGCCCAAGTCACATCTAATGATATTTACGATGCTCTGTCTTGCAGCTATTACCTCACTCAAAGAACAAGTTATAGCACTCGAAGAACTTGGATTTCCTGGCTGGAGTGAGAAAAATGTGCAGGTTCAGCAACAAGTCATTGAAGTTGTAAGCCATATAGCTTCAACTCGAACAAAGTTCCCTATGAAGTGTGTTGTACTATGCATAGCAGGTAATAAAGCTTACTATAAATCCTTCACTTGCTTTAAATCTGAGTTATTAAGATAGAGCATTGTTTTATGAGTTTGTGATACATCTGAGTTTATATTTTTTCTTGGCGACAGGTATTTGGGAAAGGGTTGCTGATATTAAGACTTGTGCCCAAGCCATGAAATGCCTAACCACATTCTCTGAAGTGATGGGCAAAGGTTTTATATTTGAAATAGTAAGTTTGACTAATAAACCTTTCATGAGCCTGGGCAATTGTTTTTTTAATTACTTTATTAATGTTTAGCTTGACACTGAAATGATATTTAATGTTCTTTCTCTCATTCTTTTAGATGTCCGAGATAATGAAAGAGCACAAAAATCCAAAGGTTCTTAGTGAGGGACTGTTGTGGATGGTATTTGCTGTTGACGATTTTGGTGTTGCAGCTGCTACTAGAAATGCTACCATCAAATTTGTTGGTCCTGATATCAAGGCATTCTTGTCAGATGTAGAGGCTGAGTGTGAAAAAAATCCTTTTGAGGTACGTATTTGTATTTTTCTTTTAAAATCATGATTATTTTTCTATTATACCTTACTGCCGTATTTCTCATACAGGGTGCAGCTGCTGCAACAAAGAAGACTGTCAAGGCATCTGATTCGGTATCATCTGTCTTTGGTGGTGGGTTGGATAGTTTGCCACGTGAAGATAATAGTGGAAAGATAACACCAGAACTCTTGAAATTATTGGAATGTTCTGATTGGAAGGTGATGATCATGTTTTTTACTTTTTTTAATAACTATACATGAACATTGCACCAGAAGTCATACTTGAGTCATCTTGACATTTTTGATTATGCACAGATGCGTTCAGAATCTATAGAGGCAGTACTTATGTTTTCATTTGCACCAGAAGCTGAGGGGTTCTTTGGAGATATTGGACCACAAATGGTATGTAAAACCCCACCTATATGTGTATATATATTTTTCAACTAGTATAAACTTATGTTTTCATTTGTTATATAGGTCTTGAAAAATGTAAGAGATATTCATGGACTCACGTTGGCAATTGTTCTTGAACGATTGAATTCACATGGTGCATTTCCAGAAATACATGACAAAACAAGAGCTACCAGAACTGGGCCAACAGTGAAAACAACTTCAAAGATCGGAAAGTCTAACAGATACGGATCAAAGTCAGAAAGTAAAGCTGTATCTTCGGTACGATATGGCAGCTATACTTTGTTTTTTCCTATTTGTGAAATAAATATTCAGTTTGTTACAATTTTATATTTTAAGAGAGGGGTTTCAGCAAAGAGGTCAAAAGCAGTGTTTATAATGTCTCTTCATGATATATCTGGACCTGTGGGTAGCAGGTAATATAAACCTCCTATTTTTTTCTCCTTTTTCTCTGATATTCTTGTACTTTTATCCGTCATTAGCCTACTGACAAATGTGATCTGCTTAATTTGTGGTTTTAGGATAGCTTTTACTCGCATAGAACCTCAAAGGGAAAGACATCCAATGGCACAACCATCTGTAATTGGCCCCACAGACTGCAATGAGGCTACCCTGACAGATCAACAGGGTTTTAAGACCTTCACAAATCATAATACATAATGTATTCCTCTTTCTTTCCCAAACCCTAAACCCCATTTTCACAAAATAATCAAATGGGCACATTATCAATCAACAAAAACAAACGCAACACACAATCAAATGAATCCAATTCTAATCACATTGCAAAACAACTCAAATCGTCATCTTTAAAATCATCAAAAAAACTCAATTTCAAGATTGCATTCATACCCTGATCACATAACAGAAATCACAAGAGAAATCCAAGCTCCATGTAGAATTATATCCGGTTTTAACTCGACCAAGAAAAGATTTACGAGAAATATGCAAAAAAAATCCAGTCTTGATGAAAATATTTTGAAGTATATTCGCGCGAAAGAAAGGTCTAGAGAACATATGTCTTTCCTGAACAGGTGTGGATTAATACTCTTAGTTGTTTATTATCTGGGTTCGTTAATTACTGAATGCACAAACTGTTCAATTGCAGTCTGTGGAAGGTATGAAAGTGGTGAGCCAGGAATTTGAAGCCATAAGTAAAGACCCTGAGGTCCATTTAGTAGACGATCTAAGCACAGATGCTGATAGGCTTGTGTAGTGTTTAGCTGCTAAGGTACTACTAAAGTACCGTCAACTTCTACTGAAGTACCGTCTGGTAATGGCATGGAGATTGACAATTCTGATCTTACTTTCGGAATTCATCCATTCTACGTTGAAAAATGTAAATTGTTTAGTTGTCCAGTTGCTTTTTTCGAGTAAGGGATTTTAAGAAATACTTAAAAGGATCATGGATTTTAGCCAAATCAAGTGGTACAACAAAGGATGATAAGTTGATTTTGGACTCTTATATGCTTATCTAATGTAAGGTATTTTGTGCTCTATAGGTGATAACAGTGTAGAGGCTAAAGGATTCGACTTTCTGGCACCTACTACTCGCAGAAATTTTATGCATGTATTGCGGGCTATGCAGGTTAAAAAGACTCGTACTCATTCCCTTTTTTTCATACATAGCAGCACTATTTAATAGGGGTTGAAATTTTGAGTCATTGGGAAATATGTCAAAAAAATTTGGGAAATTTTTGTTGCTAGTCGAATCATGTATGGTTCACTTGACTCGAACCACTTTTTGTGCAAATGATTAATGTATTTCTCATCACAAAACTTACACTTTTTCAAAATATAGTTTCTTTATTATAATTTGGCGGGTTTGGAAATGGGTCAAATGTGTTTGGGTCAAAACTGGCAAGTTTTATCTAGGAAGTGGAATCCGGTATGATTTCTCGACTGAAATCGCTTCCTCCCAAAATTTGAAGTTTATTTATGATCATATCACTTATATTATTTTAACAGAAGACTCGCTTCCTTTTTAGCTAACTTTGACCCGCTAGAGATAGAACACAATGTGGAATATCTCGAAATATGGTCTTATTTGTCTTTTTCCATTTGTGCATTGTAGTTTTATTGGGAGGAAGTCCAGGTGTTGGAAAGACGTTTAGTACTCGCCCTTGGAAAGTTTTCTGGACATTTTGGTTTACGGATAAACTTATCAAAACAGGTCAATAAATTTATAAATTTCCATTTATCGATGAACTTTTTCTTGGGCATAATTTTGGTTTCTAATTACACGATTTGATGCAGGTTATAGCGGAGTCTTTATAGCTGGACAGAAATGAATGTTTGAGATGATAGATGCAGACATCGGTCATATTACTTAGTTAATTGCATAAATTGTCCCTGTGGTTTGTCATGTTTAATGAAAATGGTCCATAATCTTTTTTTCCACGGATCCTATCCCTATAGTTTTGCCTCGTATCGGGTTTGGTCCCTTGACCACTAATTCGGTTAGTTCGCCGTTAATTGTTGGTTTAGATGGTGGAAATGACATAAATACCCTCGTAAGTGTTTCATAAATGGTCGTGTTTTTTGGTTTTTTTGGGTTTTTATTTATTTTTTATTATTTTATTTCGTTTTAATTTTTAACCTTTTTATACGTTTTTCTACGTTTTTGTGCGTTTGGTATGTTTTCATACGTTTTTGTCCATTTTTAATTTTTAACTTTTGAACGTTTTACATTTTCATCCGTTTTTAACTTTTGAACGTTTTCTGTCCATTATTGTACCTTTTCATAGATTTTACGTCATTACAAGTTTTTTTACGTTTTGTCCGTTTTTGTTCGTTTTCATCCGTTTTTACCTGTTTTAATTTGTTTTTACGTTTGGTACATTTTTTACGAGGGTATTTATGTCATTCCCAATATCTAACAGGCAATTAACGGTGAGACTAATAGAATTAGGTGTTAGTGAACCAAACCCAATATGGGTAAAAGCCATAAGGAGATTATTCGGGAAAAAAGTTTAGGGGCCATTTTTATTAAACCCGACAAACCACAATGACGATTATGCAATTAACCAAAGTATATGAGCCGCTAGCACACCCTAATTCCCGAAGATGACGCAAATGCCGATGAACGTAAGAAATTCCGTAAGTGGGAACATTCAAAGAAGACAAGCTTCCAAACAAAAAACCAAGGCAACAAGACTAGATGAATGCCATGTAATAGTTTCCATATAATTGTATTCTAATGTATGTAAGCTACCCTGTAAGAACAAATATCTTAACGAATTGGCGAGCGTGACTGC
This sequence comes from Tanacetum coccineum, assembly GCA_026074375.1. Classification (NCBI taxonomy): domain Eukaryota; kingdom Viridiplantae; phylum Streptophyta; class Magnoliopsida; order Asterales; family Asteraceae; genus Tanacetum; species Tanacetum coccineum. Next base: position 38,729 of record BQNB010003936.1, on the reverse strand, counting down.
TTGCCACTATAGTGCTTCAAGCACTAATTTTGCTAAACCAAGTACAAGTAATTTCATATTTGGCATGTTGCACTGAACAACCAAAAAAGCACACAAAGCATAAGCAAAGCAACGAGTTGCTTAATTGATACACTCCACCGAGCAACAGATATAAAACATAAACATGACTTCACATTAACACTTCATAGTTCATACAAAAGATAGACATATACAGACACCCCTAAACCTAAGACAACATACAAAATATAAACACTACGACAAACGACCTATACAAACCCCCTTACAACATAAGACACAACAGCATAACACTATTACTACAACTAATCATCATCCAACCTACACCCTAAAACTTAAGACATACCAACAAAACACCATTCAAGCCCATAAGGCCACACACCACTACATTACTGTTGGGATTCGCGTACAGTCGCATGCCATTTGGCTTGTGTAATGCTCCCGGTACTTTTCAACGGTGTATGATGGCCATATTTCATGATATGATCGAAAAGACTATGGAAGTGTTTATGGATGATTTCTCGGTTTTTGGGGATAGTTTTGATTCATGCCTCTCCAATTTGGAAAAGATGCTAAAAAGGTGTGAAGACACGAATTTAGTTCTTAATTGGGAGAAGTGCCACTTTATGTGTAGAGAAGGAATTGTGTTAGGACATAAAATTTCAAAGTCGGGAATTGAGGTCGATCGTGCTAAAGTCGATGTTATCGCTAAGCTACCTCACCCAACTACCGTTAAAGGTGTTAGGAGTTTCTTAGGTCATGCAGGATTTTACCGCCGATTTATCCAAGATTTTTCAAAAATAGCTAGACCGATGACTCACCTTCTTGAGAAGAAAACACCGTTTGTGTTTTCTAAGGATTGTATTGATGCTTTTCAAACTCTTAAAAAGAAGCTTACCGAAGCTCCAATCTTAGTTGTCCTAGATTGGAACCTACCTTTCGAACTCATGTGTGATGCAAGTGATTTCGCGATTAGTGCGGTTTTAGGACAACGAAAGATGAAGCACTTTCAGCCTATACATTATGCTAGTAAGACAATGACAGAAGCTCAAATTCATTACACTACCACGGAAAAGGAAATGCTTGCCGTTGTGTATGCGTTTGAAAAGTTTCGGCCATATCTTGTCTTATCCAAAAGCATAGTGTATACGGATCACTCGGCTTTAAAATATCTTATGAACAAACAAGACGCCAAGCCGAGATTGCTTCGGTGGGTTCTTCTCCTACAAGAATTTGATATCACCATCCGTGATAAAAAAGGAAGTGAGAACCTTGCGGCAGACCATTTATATAGACTTGAGAATCCTCATAAGGATGTATTAGAAAACAAAGACATAAATGAACATTTTCCTTTAGAAACTCTTGGAGTTATTTCTAGTGAAAGTACCCCATGGTTTGTGGACTATGCAAATTACCATGCGGGGAATTTTATAATCAAAGGAATGACGACTCAACAAAAGAGGAAGTTTTTTAAGGATGTTAAATATTATTTCTGGGATGATCCCTATCTTTTTCGTACTTGTGCGGATCAAATCATTCGAAGGTGTGTGCATGGGCAAGAAGCCTTTGAAATCCTTAAACCTTATCATGAAGGACCCACCGGGGGCCATTATAGTGTCAATCTCACCGCTCGAAAAGTATTTGATGCCGGTTTCTTTTGGCCTACCATATATCGAGATGCCCATACGATGATCAAATCTTGTGATACGTGTCAAAGACAAGGAAAAATTTCACAACGAGATGAGATGCCTCAAAACGCTATCCAAGTTTGTGAAATCTTCGATGTATGGGGAATTGATTTTATGAGACCTTTTCCATCTTCAAAAGGAAATAAATACATCCTTGTAGCCGTCGATTATCTTTCAAAATGGGTTGAAGCAAAGGCGCTCCTCACAAATAATGCTAGGGTTGTAGTTAAGTTTTTAAAATCTCTTTTTGCCTGATTCGGAACACCTAGAGCTATTATAAGCGATCGTGGGACCCATTTTTGTAATGATCAGTTTGCTAAAGTAATGTCTAAGTATGGAGTCACACATCGTCTAGCTACCGCTTATCACCCTCAAACGAGCGTCAAGTGGAGGTGTCCAATCGCGGTTTAAAACGTATTCTAGAAAGGACGGTTGGAGAAAACCGTGTCTCGTGGTCCGATAAATTAGACGATGCTTTGTGGGCATTTCGTACAGCTTTTAAAACACCAATTGGTTGTACGCCCTACAAGTTAGTGTATGGAAAGTCTTGCCATTTACCTATCGAGTTAGAGCATAAAGCATATTGGGCTTTAAAACATGCTAACTTCGATCTTAAAACCATAGGCGATCACCGTAAGCTTCAACTTAATGAACTTAATAAGATTTGTAATCAAGCTTACGAGAATTCTTTGATTTATAAAGAGAGGACGAAGAAGCTTCACGAATCAAAGATCAAAAACCGCATTTTCAATGTTGGTGATCGAGTTTTACTCTTTAACTCTCGTCTAAAGATATTCTCCAGAAAGCTTAAAACTCGTTGGTCAGGACCTTTCACCATCACCAAAGTTTTTCCATACGGAACCATTGAGTTATCTCAACCCGATGGTCCAAACTTTAAGGTGAATGGTCATCGTGTGAAGCATTACTTCGGAGGGGACTTACCACCCAAGGTAGTCCAAGATCTCCACACTCACTCCAAGGACAAATAAATTCGGGGATCGAGTCGAGCTATGTGACTCGGTTACCAAAAACAAAGCGCTTCGTGGGAGGCACCCCATGCTTATCCATTTTCTATTTTCTTTCTTATTTCTATTGTGATGTGAGGAGGCTTGCACTCTTCCGATTCTTATTGTGTTTGTACTTGTGATTGTTTGCAGGATTGACCTAAAATTTTCTGAAGACTCTCGTGTTCGGTGTTTTGTCCCGGTCTACTCGAGCTTCCTAGCCTTTGCTTGCCATTAGTTTGGGGAAATCCAATATCCTAAAGATTATTATCGACTAACATTTATCTTATAGCACACTTGATAAACGGCTTAAGATTTGTGTGATACTTTCTTCATGTTTGGATTTTGCATTAGACTTTTTGAGTTCTAGTATGGGGTTTTAAGCCTTAGATTAGGAAACATTGAGGACAATGTTTGATTTTAGTATAGGGTAGTATATCTTCGATATGATCTTGCCTACTTTTGCCATTGTTCTCAAGTACCCTGTTTTCCCACAAAAAAATTTAAATTTTTAAGTCTTAATATCTAGTTAGTTTAGTGTTTATATAAAAAAAGGTTAAAAAAATTAGAAAATAGTTGACACGAATGTAGGTTTTCCATTGGTGAGAATGAAAAGTAAATTTTGACCCGACCGGTTTTATATCTTAGCTTTTTTCTTAACTTCAAATAGATTGTCTTTGCTAATCTTTTATACAAGGAGCTATAAAACACTAGTCTAGCTTGAAAAAGTCAAGACTTTGCAAGTTCCCATAATTGATTTTAAATATGCAAAGTTCAATTTATTAGAGTTGAGATTGTTGCCAGTCAATGTGACTTGTTAAAGTGTCGATCTTAATTCATTAGGCTAAGTATTCACGAGTTTCTTTATTAGAAATTTTAAATTGTGAAGAACAAGAGATGATAGAGTAGAGTATAAGTTGATGCTAAACGTAGAATAGTTGGATTTCTTTAAGGCTCATAAGTGTTAATTGTGGCTTTTTCTCCCATTAGCTTGTTTCACTTTTATATATAATTGTTTAATAAATAGAGTTGTGCGGTTTTTTGGTTAATAATTAGTTAATAGAAGTTTTCTTTTGTTCCTTTGTGATTAAGATGAGTACACATCAAGAATACTTAATTTGGCATACTATATGTATCACATTAATAAATATTTTGCTTATCCCTTAAAGAGCCTTAGGGTATATGGGGTAAGTAGAATTTAATAAGTGAAATTATAGCCTTGTTCATTCCTTAAAGAGCCTAAGGGTATATGGTGCAAATAAGATTGGTCCATTTATGTCTTAAAGAGCCTAAGGGTATATGACGTAAATGTGCCTTGCTTAAGTAACCTAATAAAAGCTAAATTTTGGTCGCCTTGATGTGGACTTTAATCTTGATTACATTGGTATCTTTTGAAAAGGGCTAGGAGCTAATTATTGCGTTTTTAACCGTTACGCTTTATTTTTAGAATTAACAAATATCGAAATAAAAGTCTTAAAGAGCCTTCGGGTATATGACTTAAATAAAATTTTGAGATAACAAAATTAGGAATAAGGGAGGAAAAGTAAGTACACATTTAGCTTTTATGAGTAGTGTTAGCATCATAACTTGTATTTTGCAATGATCTTGTTTTTAAGCTTGGCTTGGAGAGGTGAAAATCGGGGACGATGAATTTATCTTTTTAGACACTTTAAGTGCTTTTTGTTCCGTGATCCTAAAAGTTATCAATTAATAATGAAAGCAATACATTATGTCACTCATAAATAAATTGTAGATTGTAGGATAAAAATCATAAAATCATAAAAATGAAAAAAGTTTTGAAAAGGGGAAAATGGGGTGTTCTAAAGCTTGTGATTTATTAACTCTCCCCATGAAAGACTTTACTACTTCTTAAAGGATTAGTTTGGGAAGGTTTTGAGGTATTTGGTTTTAGAGCATATAATATTGCGTGAGGACACGCAATCGCTTAGTTTGGGGAATTTTGATATGTGTGAAAACACATATCCGTTTTATATCAAAAATGACCCATAAAAGACAAAATTGTGCTTAAATTACTTGTATATTGCTTGTTTTATCTTTGTGATTGTGTAGGTACGGATATAGCAAAAATCGCAAGAAAATGGTCAAAGCCGGACAAACACGGACACGGGAACGGATAGAGTGTACAAGAGCCGGGAGAATGCTTTCAAGGTCAACCAAAGTCAACCATTGGTCAACTACAAGAAGACAAAAATCCCATAAAAACCCAAAACAGCCTTTCAAGTTAAACAAAGTTGCAAAAATGGTCCCTAAACCCTAACGGTGTTAACTCTTTAATATATAAAGAGTTAACACTCGTTATCTCTTATTATAACCCAAAAACATACCCGGCCCAATTCCTTTTCTTTATAAACCCAGGTCAAAGCCCACTTTACCCCGAGTCAAACCCCCACCCCAACAGTTAAAATCAAACGGTTAATCACAATTGAGGACATGGCTTAGTAATTCAAGTGCTAAGGAATGATGTGGCACAAGAAAACATCACACAAGGGATCTCATTGGTCAATCCCCCACATGAAGTGACACGCGGGACATGAAAGAAACACGCTTATGATTGGGATTTTGCATTAAAGTGAGTGTAAAAGAAACACAGATGGCTCTGACACATGGAATGCCACGTTGGCAATCCGTGTGCTCACCCATTTAATCCAACGGTGATAAGAAGGCATCCAATGATTGCAAGGAATGAATGGACATGATCAAAGGGAGCGTATAACAGATTTGGGAGCCTAGAAGTTTCATTTACAGGCTATAAAAAGCCCCTCACATTCACACACAAGACGAGAGCTAGTTTTTAGAATTTTTAGCTTATTTTGTAATTTCTTTTCAAAATGTCTTAGTTTAATCTTTGCTTAATGTAATTTCGATTTCAAGTATTGTATTCAGCTTTTCATTAATAAGAATCAATTTTTCCTTTGTTCATACTTACTTTTCTCAAGCTCACTTTTCTATAAAACCTCACTTAATAAGCTGTCACTTTTCATAAGCTTCTTACAAGCTCATCATAAGCTCATCTAAGTCTCTAAGCTTAGATTTGAGCTCAATTAATCCTTTAATCTACTTAAACATCTAAAATCAGTTAAATACCTATGCTAATGGATCTGAAGTTTTTGGATGATAAGCTTAACCTGGAAGATCTTATGGGACCCTACCAGCTTATCCTTGGATAAGCTGGAGCTTGTAGAACAACTCCTTGAGCATTAATAAGCCTTTGTTTAGCTAAGGTTTTGGGTAAGTTCATTATTTCTATTTTTGTCTTAATTTTCTATCTTATAATTTGCTTATTTTGCTTATAATCTAGCTTGTTTGTGCTTAATTCTGTCTCATTGTGCTTATTGATCATGTTTTATAATCTGTTTTTAGCTTAAGTAGTGTAGATCTTAGTTTTTCACTTTTTGTCTTATGAATCAATAAAAACCAAAAAATAATTAGCATAGGTATAAGTTCTTCATTTCTGGCTTATTTGCTTATTGATTAAGGTTTATTTTGGTTGTTATAAGTTGTGCACTATCTGGTTTTAAAGTTTTACTCACTAGATTTCATTTTCAAAAGCTTAAATGGATTTTAAAACTTTTAAAGGGGTGTTTGGGACAACAGTACTAACCACAAGTTAGTACTGTTTGTGACCACTTGGTCTCTTATAGTTGATTTAAATCTCTCATTTAAACTGTTTTGAATAGGATTTATGAGTTAGATTAGCTCTAAATTAGTTTTCATTAGTTAGTGCTCAAATGTGTTTAGTCTAATTAGCATAATTAAGTTTAATCATTTCCATTATATGTATTAGTCTTATTTGCTCTTAATTGTAGTTTTAAAAGTGTAGTAACATAGTCATTTAGCCTGCAATTGTTATAGTTGTGATTTGGTCACTAAGTTGCAAACTGCATCAGCTGTCTATTTAGACAAAACAACCAATTTCAATCTAGATTTGTAGTTAGTAAAAGTAGTTTTTATCTTATAATTTTCTTTGCATAAGTAGTTTATAGGTTAATCTATATTATTTAGGTCTTAAGTTTGCTTAAAGAGTTCATTTGCTTAATTGAATTAGGTCTGGAATTCTGTCCTTTTTCTTTTTCATAAAACTTAAAAAACCAAAAAAATATGGTAATCTGTCTGCAAGCTGTTTTCAATTAGATTTTTCATTAAGCATTTGTATCTCAAAATGGTTTCTGAAAGAGGTTTTAGAGAGCTTTTTAGTTGTAGTTTAATCTAGTGTAGCTTAATAGTGCATAAGGATCCAATAGCTTATTGAAAAATAAGCTATTAGACCCCTGCAAGGCCTATTTGGGTAAACAGTCCTTATCAAGTGCTTATTTGAATTTTATAGCTTATTGCTTGTAGGATTTGATTAATGTTTGCTTTAATTAGCTTATTAGGATAGAATCAAGTTGTCTGTAGCTTATTTAGCTCGGTTATAGCTTATTTTAGCTTTTTCATTAAAAATCCAAAAATATTAAGTCAGTAGCCTGTAGCTTTTCATTGTGCTTTTTAAGTATTCATTTAGATTTCAAAATGTTTTCTGATTGTTGTTTTAAGAAGCTTATTAGCTGAGCTTTAAGTAGGATTAGGGCTTATTGTCATAAGGTTCCATTTGAGTACTTATTTTTAAGCCCAAAGTAGTTGTTTGTATGTTTGGTTTGTAGCTTTATTTTAAGTGCTTAATCTGCTTATTTCCTTTCTTTTATCTTATTTTCTTGTTTAAACTAGCTTATTAGGTTTAATATAGTTTGCTTATAGTTTGCTTTCCTAGCTTTTAGCTTATTGTTAGCTTTTTAAGTTGTCAATTTTAGTTAAAAAGCCAAAAAGAAAGTTTAGTGTTTTTTTTGTCTTTTAAGCTGATTTCTAGCTTATTTAGGGATTTCCATAAATAGTTTCTTTTATTAAAAGTGCTTATTTTTAGCTTTTCTACAACTTTATTTTTTAAAGTTTTTTCTAAAAAAAAGTGAAGATGGAAATCGGGGGTGAGCAAGGCTCGAACCCCCGACCTCAACATCCTCAACCTTTATATAAACGCCTCACAACACACACTCACTACCAACATGCCCTGGGTTCTTTTTCATTCTAGTTTTACAAAATTAATTATTTGTATACATTTTAGCCTATTTTAGTTAATAAGCTGTTTAAGCTTATTTCTCAGCTTATTTTATAAGATGTGCACTCGAGCTCATTTTTCTAGTAAACCTTATATCATTTAGGATTTTTTGTGAATTTTTAGGATTTTTCCCATTATTTGTTTATTTTTAATCATTTTTCTTAGTTTAAAACTTTAAAAAATCATAAAAAATAGAAATTTAATCAAAAAATAAAATTCTTTTTTAGAAAATTTTCTTTTATCATATAGTTTCTAGGAAAATTAGTTTTGTTTCTGTAGGGTTTAATTTGCAAAATTTCAATTTTTAAAGAACGGGACGTTTTTCGTATTTTTAAGCTCATTTCAATTCCGTTTTTGTTCTAGTTTTCTTTAAACTTACTTTTTAGACAATTAGAGTCTATTAAAAGAGAAAATTTCATTTTAGGTTTTATTTTGGAAATTTAGGGTTTTTTATCACCGTTTAGGGTTCCCGTTTTGCATTTTTAGCTAAAGTCTAATTTCCCGTTATTAAAGTTAGGTTTAATTATCCTTTAATTTGCTCACTTTTAGGATTTTAGAAAATAAATCATCTTTGAACCAATTCAAATCATTGTCCAAACAACAAACGTGGTCTTAATTTTACAAATCGTTGGGACTTAACGACCCGGTAATCACTTACCGGTAAATATACGTATTATTATATATTTGTGAGAATTCTCCTTACTACCTTTATCCTCAAGGATAGTTTGGCAATTTTCTATACTTATATTATATTTTACGTGTATAAAATACTACAACCAATAGACTTTTTTACCATATAATTACTAATAAAGCTATAAACGATACAAAGACCAATTCATTTAATAATAAACATTTTTCTTAAACCTAACAATCTCTCCCAAAGGGTTGATTATTACATACGCTTCATCGTCGGTAGAATTGGTCTTCTATTCACAAAAGATTCCCACCTTCTCATCGGCACATGATGACCTAGACGCTTGTTTATTTCTCTTTCGAATGCCTTCATTATATCAAGGTCTACTTCACCTAGCAAAGGTGGTTTCTTCAAAATCT
>BQNB010003936.1:0-28071 GCA_026074375.1 Tanacetum coccineum | reverse complement strand
AGGAAGATATTAAGAAAAATAGAAAAACACGAGTTAAGAATTATTAGTATTGTATTAGGGATCTGCAATTTAGGCAGATTCAAAAATAGAGGCAAGCGATAAGGATATAAAACTTCTGTTAGCCTCAAAATATTGAGCCAAACTGGAAGTTCGTTCATTACGTGTACGAGTCTCGGTCATTTAATTAGTTAATGTTGTAATAGTATAATATCAGGAATCGGGCTCGATAGTTAATCTAATATTGTATATGTTTCGGGTTTAATCCCAAGCAAAACCCGAGCCCGGGTCCTAGTTAAATATCCCGCGCGTCATTTAACGCGACGGGGTATATAAACTCTTTTCTATTTAGAAAAGAGTAAGTTGTTCATTTCTAAATAATTCCACTTTCCATATTCTCTCATCTCTCTTTCTCTCTCTAGAACAACTCTTTCTTTTTCATTTCTAGTTCTGATTTCGTGATCGATTGTATGAAGTGAAGTGTTAACGGGATCCTACAATTGGCATCAGAGCTTCAAGGGTGGATTTGTGTTTGATTCTTGTGGTTGATTAGCAAATTTCGTGGCTTATTTTGGTTCTAAAAGCCCACGGCTCAAAAAGCTTATTTGGGCTTAATTTGTTGGTTAATCTTGTGGTTTTTCTTGTTACTAATGCTAAAGAAGTTCATGTGTTGCCACTACAAGTGATTAACAAGGCTCAAGTTCAAAATCAAAGCCAAAAAGGTTCGAATTATTTTATGTTCTTCGTGGAGAGTTGCCTAATTTTGTGACGATCCAAGAAGAAATACATGTTATAGGAAGCTTAATCTTGGTATTATATCTCTTGTTTTGCATGTTGTGCTTGCTTGGGGATTAGAAAAGCTTATTTGGAGTGATGTTGTCCCATTCGACCTTGTGATCATCGTGGAGGGTTGTTACTTTAAGTATTTGTTTCTTCACGGCGGTTTGGACTAGTAGGGGACAAGATCACATTTTTAGGAAAAAAAGTCACAGGCGGGTTGTTGGTCAAAGGCGGAGTTACTCAATGGAGGCGAGTTGGCATATGGTTTTCTAGCAGCGGTTTGCTTATTTTAATGCAGGCGGCGAGTTGCTAAACGGCGAGTTGCTAAACGGCGAGTTACTAAACGGCGAGTTACTAATTGGCAGCGGTTGGCTAAGAATTTTTAGGTGGCAGAAAAGGGTTTCAGTAAAACAGCCATAACTTTTGATCCGTAAGTCCGTTTCAGGCCAGTGACCTCTCAATCGAACTAGTGAAAACATGACGGTTTACGATGTAATCACCCTTTAGATGGTTATGGATTTTTCGAGCCCAAAAAACCCTCGTTTACTATGTGTTATTGTCTTTTTTGGTTTTTTTTGGATTTTGTTAGGACTTGTCTTTTATTCTAGCGCAAGGGCCCATCCTTGTATTTTTTGGCCCCGATCAGTTTGGTGAGCCTATTTAACAATCTGATGTACCCAGCCAGGAAAAATAATCTGTTTGTATACAATTAATATCTTGGCCGCTTGATACCGAATCAAATGCATTGACGGTTTTCACTATTGATGTTGTAAAATCCCAGTTAAATTCATTTTATAGGTTTTTTTTTCATAGAAGTGTAAAATCCTTTTACGTGAACGTGATTGCTTACACTACCACAACTTCAATCACATCACTATCACTTAAGATCCAAAATACTTTAACTTCAACTCCGATTTAAATGGTGAAGAAAGATTTAATTATCTTCGTGTTCAGATTCAGTATACAACAAATGAAAACTATTGCATGACAAATCATAGGAAAGTTGCATGGTTCGTTTTCAGCGAATTCATTCACACCTCAAGTGTCTTTAAAAACAACGATCTTTATAGGATTAGTCGCATCGAGGATGGATTCAAACGCGCATTTATGACACTTTTTGGTCAAGATCTAGAGACTTTCACAGGCACAATGTTCCTGAACATGGATCAACTAGAAAAAGCAACTTGACAACATAAGAATTGAATGAGATTGGATCCTGGATTCTTTTGAAAGTACTCGTGACTCAGGGTATCAAATGTCATCAACTCACAGATCTATTCTAAATGATGAATATTTGAGTGAACGAAACCTACTTCTTAGATTGCAACTCGACTCGATATTCAGAATCCATGATACAATGATCCAAAACATGGGTTATGTTAAAAAGCAATTGAGAAGAGCGCTGCATAAATTGGAGTATGACAGCAGGGTGAATGAAAGACTGATGCAGACGACAGAGGAAAAGGTTGATTCGAGTAAAGCATTGGATGCTAGTTTAGTTATCATTGAAAGCAATGAGACAGAATCACAAGAGCAGGATACAAGCAGTAGGAATGATGCACATGCTGATGATGCAGATATCAGACCCATATATAATGAAGAGCCAATGGCTAAGGTACAAACGACTGCTAAAATCAATGTCTTTGCTATAGGACAACAGCATACTGAGCAACCCGAACTCAATAATGAAGGGTGGGTTTGACACATAATGCTGATCAATGTAATGGACCACATGTCTTTGCCTGCTACATTAACTGATAATCAGACAACTGAATTTTCAAATCAATCTCTTGAATCTGAAAATATTCATCTCAAAAAGACGTTTGCCCATTTCATATAGATTTTTAAGATGGAAGCACATTGTGGTATCTTGACTTATATACCAAAAATCAAGCTTTAAAAGAAGGGCAACATGGTCAATTTTCAAAGTAAAAAGTAATGAGCCAAGTTATTAAAACTGGCACGATGTAATTAAAAACAATTAAAACATCGAATTGGAACATAGTGTGCAGTCTAAATTACTCGCAGAGAATGGAGCAGGTTACATAAATAAAAAGATCACTTGAAAAACAGAATACAAAGGATCTTTTTGATTCTATCAAAAGGGACACGAGTTCGACCAAAGACCAGAATGATCTTTAATGGCACAAATCTGACAAAAAGTCTAAAGAAATGTGATGTACTAGCTCTCGATTCAGAAAAAAGGGGTTTGCAATTGCGCAATTAAAAAAATGAGTTAAAGGAAAATAACAGGAATAGTTGTGACATACTAAGTTTGCAAAGCCATCAATCTTGGGAAAAACCTCACGTTGGCAACACTCAAAAACCCAATCCGTGGTTAGAAAAAACCCGGATGCGTTTAAGTCTCCTAAAGACCTAGAATTTCAAAACCCACGGTTGCTCCCAAGTTGATGTGAACAACGACTTGTCAGAAAACCGTCACTGCACATATTTTGACCTATGGGAGGAATCTGCCCTACAAAACTCATCAATGATTGCACAAAGCTAATCCTAGGTATAGCTCAAAAAGACATTGTTCATAAATCATACCTAGAGGAAGCTAAGAAAAAGACACATGAACACTCTTGTAGGATCCCCTAGAAATTTTTCTAAACTCCAACTTTTGCTTTTGTCAGTGTCAGAAATGTGTCTTTAATGAACAATTCATGACGTTGTGTAATAAAATTCCTGAAAAAGGTCAACTCGCGTGCTAAGGTTCCATCCAATAAGACAACAAACAAAAACAAACCCGTAGAGCAAATTAGGGTTTGCAACAAACCAAAAAAGAAAAGATTCCATAAGGACATAGGTTTTCAATAAAAAAGACTACCAATGTGCATGAGAAAACAACAAGTCCTAGATCTTGTCTTAGGTGGCAACCAACGGGTAGAATTCTTCAAGATGTTTGTCTTAGATGGGTTCAAATAGAAAGACTATTCGCATCTTAGCACAACAAAGGTTAAATGTGAACCCCCAAATGGTTCAAAATGCAGATATTCCCTAACCAAGTGAAAGCGAAAAGCTCTTAATGTCAGTGCAGGGTTATCTCTTAATTACAGGTTACACGTTCAATCCTACAGAGGAAGGACTCAGAGTTTGATTGCGAAAAAGAAAGATATCTCAGAAAACAGGGCTTCAAAGAATTTTGATCTGATGATCACAAAAAGACGTTTGATCGCAGCAGTTCAAGCCTCGGTCATCAATGTTCAAATGGTGTCTGCTAAAAATAACACTTCAGGCCCCGTTCCTCAATGTTCAAAAGATGTTTGATCGCAGCAGATCAAGCCTCGGTCTTCATCAAATGACTTCTGATCATAATCGTTCAGAACTCGGAATTCATGACCACATCAATAAACCATCAAGTTCAAAGCTGGTTCCAAAATTTGTTCCTCTAGCAGTTAAGACAGCTAATCCACGACAGTGGAATTACATATTCCACCATATATAGCAATGTTGCGGAATACAGTCAAATATATATATACAAATCAGAAAAATCAAGAAATTTCCAAAAAGATTCTTTTTGACATGTCTCTTGGATCGATAATAGATTTAGTGTTAGAAATGTCGTTTAACCATTGACACGGGTGTCGTAATGAAGTTCGAGCGAGAGTTTTCAAATAGTTTCAAAAACATGTCATTTCTAATTTTCCTAACATGGCTTATGTGCAAATGTAGTCATAACTGGACTTCAAAGAAAGGAAGGTTTAAACTTATCTCACAACGAGAAAATTACGTTTCTCGGTCTGAGCTGTTCTACAAGAATTCAATGTTTTAGCTCAAGACAAGGATAGTGTACGTTTCACGTTTCGCTTACCCTAATGTTAGACGAGGAAGTCCTTACTAACATATGTTTTTCAAAAAGTTTAAACAGGATTTTTCCAGAATTTCTCGATGACAAATCATAATCTCGTCAAAAATTGTTGTTCAACACTCCAACCCTCACAATGTTTCAAAAAGACAACAATTTTTCAATTGGTTCTATTTATTGAGGAGAGGAGTTTTTCAGAAAACAAAGTTTTAATGTTTTTGGTTACATCAACAACGACATCTTATGTATTCAAAACAATTTCAAAAGTTCCAAACCAATTCATGCTAATAATATTTTTCCCACATAATATCAGACTATTTTGAATCACAAGGTATTTCAAAAACCTAAGTGTTTAAGATTTAAAATAAGCGGTGAAAAATGTATTTTTAAAAAATGATTATTTCGACTTAATGTGATGAACATAAGAAAAGGTCTTAATGGTTCGATCTTATACCCAACACATCTTAATTTCATGACGCTTTTGAAGTCATAAGATGGTTCGGTTAGGAGTCAGATCCTATGATTCCAACAGAAACTGAGGATCTACCCAAGGATATCCAATGTTAGAAAATAGCCAGTCCTTAGGTTTGATTGGAGTTGATGTATATAGGAATAATGCCGACTAGATTGAGCTAACACCTGAACCAATCACAACAAGAGTAAGTCTGTTAGTAATAACGTCTGGTAAGCATTGGAAGGCGTTAAAGAAGAAAGAAATGTATGGTTAAAGGGTTTATAAAACAAAGAAGCCCTCACAACAAACTAAAAGCAGAAACAGGTTCAATAATATGCTGTCAGAATAACAAGTTGATTGTGACATGAAACGATATCATTGGACCCAGTGAGCAATGCACACCCTTACCAGATTCGAGTTTCTCTAATAAGAAACTTGTCTCATTTTGTCACGGGAGATACACAGTTATCTATTGACATCCTATCTCTGAGATTGTTGATATTGAATAGGTGGCTAATCTGCTCCAGCCTACGAGTACTAGAAACCAAAATGCACATTATCGCGTATAGAGCCAAAGAGATCATAAAAATCTGTTAGGACACATTCACATTTCAAACACTTGTTGACATCATCAAGTTTCAAAGCTGGTTAACAAAGAAGTCCTACCGCAATATCCTTGTGAATTTTGCCAGAACATGGAGTGATACTATAAGTATTCACAATGAAGATGGAAATCCTGCTTGAGTCAGCATCAAACAAGCTCTTGTTAGGTGACTTGCGAGATTCTATATGAATCAAACTTGTGACAACTGGATATCGATTTGGTCCAGTAAATGAATTGACGGTTGATGACTATTTGTAAAAGCTTAAAACTTCGATGTGTTACAAAAATGCTTTTAACAAGTCCAATACGTCGATGATTTTTAAATCATTTTCTCGATTATCACTAACGTAACCTGCAGGTTAAACGATGGTGACGGTATCACATCAAACCAAATTCGATTCATTACCACATATTCATGCTCATTCTACAAAGACAATCAATCATGAAAGCTCAAGATTTAAATACAAAGACTTCCGCTAATTCTGATTTGAAGCTTTCAAGATAAGGCATAATATGAGAATATTGGTCCTCGGTCGGTTAGTTCTTGAAGTTGGTTAGATAACTCCTGCATTTCTGAAGGAGCTAATCTATAAGGTGTTCGAGCTATAGGTGCTGCTCCGGGGATTAAGTCGATTTGGAATTCTACTTGGCGAACGGGAGGGATACCAGGTAGATCTTCAGGAAAGACATCTGGGAATTCTTTGACCACGGGAATGTCTTCGAGTCTCTTCTCGTCTGCTTTCTTCTCCATAACTTGGATCATAAAAACTTGACAACCTCGGGATATATACTTTTTGGTTTTTATACAGGATATGAGATTTAGTCGAGTTTTACTTCGATCACCTCGAATGATTAGAGTTTCACCGTCGATAGGAATGTGAACAACTTTCTCATCACAGAGAATTTTGGCACGATATTTGGATAACCAGTCCATACCAATGACTACGTCGAAACTACCAAGTTTAATTGGCATGAGATCGATTTCAAAAGGTTGATTTAGCAAAGTTAAAGTGCAGCCTTTAATAACAGTGTTTGTGCTTACTAAGTTTCCGTCAGCCATTTCGATATTATAAAAGGTATCTACTGTAATAGACGGAATATTTAGCATAGAGGCAAGCGATAAGGATATAAAACTTCTATCAGCTCCGGAATCAAATAATACCCTGACTAAATGCTGATTTAGGAGAAACATACCCGTAACGACGTTTGGGTCTTGTTGGGCATTCTTATCTCTCAGCATGTAGGCTCTTCCTTGGGCATTAATGTTGGTCTTTTGGCACTGATTTGTGTAGTGTCCTTTCTCACCACAGGCATGGCAAACCACTGTCACTGGGAGTTGATTACTTCCGGTGGCTGGCTTCTTGCTTCGGCAGTTCTTGCTTAGATGGCCCATTCTGTTGCAATTATTACACCTACCAGTACAGGGTCCGGTGTGATGGTAATTGCACCTTTTACACAGAGGGAGATCTCCGGCATACCTACCATTTTCTGATGAAGTAACAGCATAGGCTCTACCAGCTTCTTGCCTTCGGTTCTGTTGTCGACGATTATTGTAACGATTATTGGTGTTGCGGTAGTTGTTGTTGCTGCGGGAGCTGTTGTTGAAAGTTCTTCTGTCGTCAAACTTTCTTTTGTTGTCACTCGATACTTGCATTGGAGCATGCTTAGTTACTTGATCCATTAGCCTTTGGGCTATGTTGATGGCTTCCTCTAAAGTTTAAGGTTTAGAGGCAGTAACATTTCCTTCAATGCTTCGAGGTAGTCCCCCGATGAAAGCTTCCAAGAGTTTATCGTTGTTTGGCACCATGTTTGGACATAGAACCGTTAATTCTTGGAATCTTCTAACATAAGGTTTAAGATCATTTCCCTTTACAATCAGATTGTAAAGTTCTTCTTCCATCTTCCTGATCTCAGTCCGAGGACAATACTTGTTCGTCAGAAGCCTTTTTAACTCAGTCCAGGTGATTTGATTGGCTTGCTCTATTCCCATAGGCTGGGCATATGCATTCCACCAGGACAAGGCATCGTCAGTTAAAGTACCAGTAGCAAAAGTTACTTTGTTTTCTTCGGCACATCTGCTACGAGAGAATACTGATTCGGTTCGTTCAAACCAGCGAATAAGGCCTACTGCTCCTTTCGTACCATTAAAGTAGAAAGGTTAACAGCTAATGAACTCTTTGTAGTTTCCCGTTTTCACTGCAGGAGTTCCAGTAGGACCGGTATTCCTGTTAGGATTACTAGCACTTGCCATTATTGCAGCTTGAGCTTTTAGAGCCGAGGTGACACTATCAGCTACTAACTTTCTAATGGCATCTTAAGTCATAGCTGGTGCTTCCATTGTTGATCCTCTTTTTGGAGGCATTCTACCAATAAAAGATAACACGTAATAAGAATGATATCACAAGTATAATGCTTGTTCTTCTTTAAAATGATTAAAGAGAAATGCTTATTTTTGAAATGCTTAAAGAATAATGCTTCATTTAAGCATTTTTAACAATGGTGATATCTAAAGGTTATGGTATGATGATGAATGTATGATGGATGAATGATGAATGAATGATGAATAATGATGAGATGAATAAAGTGGTAAGAAACAATAAGGTAGATAACGGGATTGCCTTTGTATTTAAGAACAACTTGCCTTAGTACTATACATAGTCAAGATTTGACAAGGTAAGTTCATATATAAATAATAGATTGTACACCATCTAACTTAATAGATGTAATGTAATAAAGCGAAAAATTTCCCTGAAAAAGGTAAGTTCATATATAAATAATAGATTGTACACCATCTAACTTAATAGATGGATATTTACATTTATGAAAATTGTAGGTTGTTATAGTATCTACCCCTTACAGAAATCTCGTCCCAAGATTTAATTGGATTTAACATATCTATTGGGACAAATCATACACAATTAAAACATAAACTCAATTAAATTAAAAAAAATTGTAATTGGCACGCCGCCAATACTTCAGCTTGGGGCGCATGGTTGGGGGAGGGGGAGTGGGGTGTTCCATGTTGTTGTTTTTTTAAACGGCGAATTTTATTGAGAGATAAAAAAACTAGCAATGAGCTAGAAGATTACAAAGTAACAAGGTGAGGGTTTTTAAGCTACTCAATCCAACTAAAATAAGCTTTACATCTGTAACGACACCAGTAGAAAGATCTAGATTGCACTTCATAAAAAATAGCCTCCTTTGATGGAGACTCAGAACAGAAGATAGTTTTATTGTAACGATTATTGGAGTTGCGGTAGTTGTTGTTGCTGCAGGAGCTGTTATTGAAAGTTCTTCTGTCGTCAAATTTTCTTTTGTTGTCACTCGATACTTGCATTGGAACATGCTTAGTTACTTGATCCATTAGCCTTTGGGCTATGTTAATGGCTTCCTTTAAAGTTTGAGGTTTAGAGGCAGTAAACAAATTCCTCATGCTTCGAGTAGACCTCCGATAAAACTTCCAAAGTTTATCGATATTGGCACCATGTTGGACATAGAATCCGTTAATTATTGGAATCTTCTAACATAAGGTTTAAGATCATTTCCCTTTACAATCAAATTGTAAAGTTCTTCTTCCATCTTTCTGATCTCAATCCGGGGACAATACTTGTTCGTTAGAAGCCTTTTTAACTCAGTCCATGTAATTTGATTAGCTTGCTCTATTCCCATAGGCTGGGCATATGCATTCCACCAGGACAAGGCATCGTCAGTTAAAGTACCAGTAGCAAATGTTACTTTGTTTTCTTCGCACATCTGCTACGAGAGAACACTGATTCCGGTTCGTTTCAATCCAGCGAATAAGACCTACTGCTCCATTCCTACCATTAAAGTAGAATGTTGATAGCTAAAGAACTCACTTTGTAGTTCCCATTTTTCACTGCAGATTCCATAGAACCGGTGTATCCTGTTGGGATTACTGAGCACTGCCATTGTCGCACACTAGCTTCTAGAGCCGAGGTGACACTATCAGCTACTAACTTTCTAATGGCATCTTGAGTCATAGCTGGTGCTTCCATTGTTGATGCTCTTTTTGGAGGCATTCTACCAACAAAAGATAACACGTAATAAGAATGATATCACAATATAATCTTGTCTTCTTTAAATGATTAAAAGAGAAATGCTTATTCTTGAAAATGCTTAAAGAATAATGCTTTATTTAACCTTTTTTAACAACTGGTGATATTTAAGGTTATGGTAGATGATGAATGTACGATGATGAATCAGATGAATGAATGATGAATGGGATAAAAGTGTAAGAAACAACAAGGTAATAACGGATTTGCCTTTGTATTTAAGAACAACTTGCCTTAGTACTATACATAGTCAAGATTTGACAAGTGTTTTTATTTATACCACACATCCCGTAGCTAGGTTAAAGCTAAAGACTGGAATTTAAACTAGAAACTAGAAACTAGATGATCACTGAATGCTCGGAGTTCGATGA
Source organism: Tanacetum coccineum (assembly GCA_026074375.1). Classification (NCBI taxonomy): domain Eukaryota; kingdom Viridiplantae; phylum Streptophyta; class Magnoliopsida; order Asterales; family Asteraceae; genus Tanacetum; species Tanacetum coccineum. The sequence continues at coordinate 17,984 of BQNB010003936.1, read as the reverse complement.
ACAGAGTTTCATGAGTTTTTCTATGTCTTCTTGGTGAACGAGTTTTTTCTCATATCATTGATGACTCTCTTTCTGCCAATTCCGCGATCCGTAGCGACTAAGGAATCTTAGGTTGATCCTATTTGCTTTCCTCCGGAGTTTTAGTGATCTAGTAGAGCATGCTGGTGTTTTGCCTGCTAAGGGCGTCCAAAAATCATGTTGGATGATTATTGTTCCTTTACCGAGACCTTCGATGCCGTTTTCAATCTGTTCCACAACATTTCAGGAGGGATTTTCTCTATAATAACATTGGATACCCTGAATTTGCTCTTCATGACTTTTATAATGATTACCAGGAAGTTTCACCAATCCAAGAGGCTTGCGGTTGGGATGGTAGATAAGATAACTGCATTGGTGAAAAGGAGTCTTTCCAGGAGAAAAACTCTTAGTTTCAGGAAGGTATGAATAATTGGAGACGGAATTGGTAAACTTTTCAGTAGAGAAAGCTAGTAAGCTTCCATTGTAAGGATCATCGGGAAATACAAAAAGGTCGTGTGAAGTTTAGCGGACAATTCCAATGAATGGAATGGACACATGTTTTAGTCCTTTAGACTTCTTTTACGTTATTCATGTTGATCTCATAATCGGGAGCCGATGTTTGATTCCGACTTTCCACTTTGTTCTATGTTATCATTTATGACTTTATGCCTTTATTATGCTTTGATATGACACCATGATTATGACGTTTCGGCCTACTCTCCGGAGCGGGTTTGGGTCGTTACAATACGTATGTCAATCATGTAAGCACTTAGTGATTACTAATGCTAAAATAGTGTGTATCATGTAAGCATATATCCTAGATGCAAACAAGTAATATATGTATATCCCGTGCAAGTCCCATTTGTGAAAATAGTATTTGAAAATGGTTATAGTCTAGACAAAAACTTTTGACCAGGTTCTCTATAACCTTGGCTCTAATACCAATCTGTAACACCCCTAAATCTGGGTCGCAGCGGAATGTTGAATATCCGAAGGCGTTACTCTATGGATCAATAGCACAAGATATGAGAACGACCACTAACGTGTCGTTTTAAAAAGATACATTGGATTAACAAAATGCTTGTTCATTACATAAGCTCATGGCTTCAAATTGTTCGACAATATAAGTAAAGATTTCGGTTTATAACAAATGTTCCCAAAATGTAATACGCCCAAGTCTTTAGTACTGACTCTTTCCAAAGAGTGATCCCTAATGTATCTGAGCACCCCGTGCCTTATTAACCTGAGAAAACATGCTTAAAATATCAACATAAAGTTGGTGAATTCATACGTTTATGTAAATCAATAGTAGGACCGCAAGATTTCCAAGTGTATGATTAAGCAACAAAAGCAAACATCATAAAAAGTAACTACGTTTTCCTAAGCTCATGACACTAAAGCTCGACATGTATGAATGCAATAAATTGCCAATAATGCCCATGAATGATGTTCTAACCCGAAACATGTAACACCCCCATTTTTACAGATAGCAGCGGAAGCTAATCTGGGGTATTACTTCAAAGGTACAACAGTCATAATCATAGAAAACGAATCAAAAGAGTCGGTTTTGAAAATAAGTTACCATTCATTATTTCATCAGAGTTTTTACAAAGAGAGGTTCCTCAAACACCTAAAATACAATATTTGATATGATAACAGTTTTTCCTTCTTTAAATCCCTGCCAACCCGTGCCATTAGTTACTTGGAATAAAACATGCTAAAAAAGTCCACACAAGAGGTTGAGTGAAATCCATAGTTTAAGTAATATAATATGAATCAAAAGCGATAATTCGGGTTTACGTTATATACAACATCAGTGATTGAAAACGTATTTATTATTCCATTAGCTCATGAATCCCGAAGCTAAGGTATGGTATACGTTTTTAGCCCATGCGGGTACCATTTTGCCAAATACCCGCGTGATTTCTAATGATGTGCAATTGGTTACTCGTAACTGGGTACACTAACGGGGAGTCCAGCCCAAATAGATCTATTCACACTATCCGCGCTTACTACGGAGAGTAATTAACGGTTCATTGATTTAGTACTTAAAGGCAAAGTAGTTTACTTAGCAAAAAGTGAATTGAAATAGCATACAGAAATAATTGCATTCATGTTTATAGCATGTATCCCCCTCGTGGGTTTATAAAAAGATTGAAATGCGAGGCTATGAACTCACCTGAACAGTTATAGGGAAATTGATAGCAATGTATATGAATGAAATAGTAACGTCGTTCGGTCACAGGGCAACTCTGTGAATATATGTTAATACCCTTAGTTTGATTGAATATGTAATTATTTTAATATTGATGTTGATTTTGGATATAAATACAATCATAACACCGTTGCGGCCATCCATAATCACAGAAGTCATATCAGATAAAACGTTAGAAGACAAGGCACTTTAAATCGTAAACCCAACAACTCAGTCAGAACGTAATACCAAGATGAAACTCTCCTTAATATGAAGCTCCCTAGTATTGTGTAAATATGAATCTGGACATGATTTTTGAAAGCACATTGATGATAAATGAATATAATATTTATTAACATAAGCAGTTTTAACATTTTAATTCAATATCTGGAAATGTTAAGGCACGTCAACGTATACTTAAAGTTAGCCTTGTAATTTTTTGAATGTGTTTTATAACTTTTTCAAAATTATTACATATTAGGGTTTTAAATGAAAACGCCTCGGGTTTTAACCTCAAATTATTCATGAATTCAAAGCACTTTATTTTAATGTTATTTAGCTTATTGGGAATAGATTATACAATAGTTTTACGAAAGCTTATCTTATAGATTAAGCAAAAACATGAAATTAGGGTTTCGGGTGTACGGTTTTAGATCAAAAAGGTATAACACATAGGTTTTTGAGTTCAAAGCTTTATATTATGATTTTAGCATGATCATATGAACATTATAAAAGTATGAATGCAGAATATAAGCTTAGAGAACCTAGTCTTGAGCTTATAGCTTAGAAATGGGTCGGAATCAGGACTTTTAGCTTCGTACGCCTAGAATAACGACTCTGGGGCTTCGTTTGTTGGTTTCTTTTGCTTCCTTTCTGAACTTGAGCCTTCTTAAGATCTCTTATAATTCATATTGAGCAAAGGATTTCTGCTATGATGGGTTATAGAGGAGGAAGTGGGGGATGAAGAAAAATGAAGTGTTTTGGTTCCTATTTATAGGCGAATTGAACTTGGAGGCCAAGGGAGGTTATGAAATCTGAAGAGGACATGTAGGAGGTCTAGAGGGTGATGAGGAGGGTCTAGTAGATGTGTTGTTTAAGCTAGAAAGTAGCTATGGTGAGGTGTTTACCCCTTTGCATGCCGCGGCTAAGAAATGGAAGAAACAAGAAGATCATGTGCAAATTTTATAATATAAGTGGAATATATTTGAAGAGGGGTGCTTGTAAGCTGCTTAGGAATGAAGGAGCTTAGTCATTGAGGTGCTTGGTTGCAAAAAGATTAGTTAAAATGGGTCAAAATGAAAGAAAGGTGTATACGGGTACATTTAGGGCTCAATTAGGGTTTTCAAGCTTGGATTTCGTGTAAATTTGATTAGGAATGATAGGTTACTGATCCTAAGACTTATATTAAGGATTATAATCAAAATTTGATAGGTGGTTTGGGTTAAAATGGGTAGAAAATGAGTAAACGGGTCAAAAGTTCCAATTAGGGTTTTCTAGATTTATTTCTTGTACATTGTTGTTAATATGGTGAAATAATGATGGAATGTGATTGATAATGTTGTAATTTATGTTATTATAACTTATTTGAGAGTTGGTTTGGGTTTACAATGGATAAAAATCAAGAAACGGGTCATGATTTAGAAACTAGCTCGGTTTTAGGGTTTAGGGTTTTGAATTAGGGTTTTGAGTGTAAAAAGATGTATGAAAGTTTATGAATAGAATAATTAGGGTTTACACATTGTAAAATGAGTGTAGTAACTTGCTTAAGTGGTGGTGAAGAAATTAGAATGAAAACGGAGGTAAAATGGCTATTTTAGGGATTGAGCTTAATGACTTATGCATTGAGCTTTTAAGGACTTGTACTTTGATTTAAAGAGATTATATATTTCAAATGAGATGTTATATTACTTGTACATATGCTTTAGTAGCTTGTGCATTCACTTTAGGGGTTAACCCTTCCATGAGATTAGGGTTTAGGGCATCCGATAATGGTTTAAAGCCCGTTTTGATATGATGTTGCAAATGGTACCTTTTAGGAATAATGTACCTTGTAATAATGATATTATGATATTGACTTGATATGTTATGATGTTTGCTTGACATATATGAAGATATGATTGCCATATGTAGGTTGTCCGAGTCTGTTAACTTAAGTTATGCAGGTTATATTGCATATTGAGATATTGGCAAAGTAATGTAATGTAATAAAGTGAAAAATTTCCCTGAAAAAGGTGAGTTCATATATAATTGATAGATTGTACATCATCTAACTTAATAGATGGATATTTATATTTATGAAAATTGAGGGTTGTTATAAAAGATCAGTATATCATCAACATATAGGCAGACGATGACACCTTTACCAATTTCATCATTTGCTATATACACATTTGCCAGCTTGGTTAAGTAAATAACCATTAGACAAAATCACTTCATCAAACTTTTGATGCCATTGCTTAGGTGCCTGCTTCAGTCCATAAAGAGACTTAATCAGTTTACACACCTTGTTTTCATTTCCAGGCATGATGAAGCCTTGAGGTTGGTTCATATAAACCTCCTCTTCTAGTTCACCATTCAAGAAAGTTGTCTTCACATCCATCTGATGAATAATCATCAGGTTGTGAATAGATGTCATAACAATCATCAGTCTTATGGTACTGATACGTGCCACTAGAGCATAAGTATCAAAATAGTCTATTCCTGACTTCTGTTTAAGGCCCTGAATGACCAGCCTTGCCTTAAACTTTTTAACAGTTTCATCCACCGTCAGCTTTCTTTTAAAGATCCATTTACAACTAAGAGGTTTACAACCTAGAGGTAGATCAGCCAACACCCAAGTGTTGTTTCCCATGATGGAGTCCATCTCAACATTAATCACTTATTTCCAGAAAGCAACATCCTGGGACTTCATTGCTTCATCAAATGTCTTGGGATCATCCTCAACATTAAAGCAATAGGAGTGTTGGTCAGAGACCTCATCTCTTGTTCATTCAATTAAGTATAATTGAAATTCATATCCAAAATACTTTGGATTCCTATTCCTTTTGCTTTTCTTAAGCTCAGGATCAGGTTGTTGAATAACCTCTTCAGTGACTTCTTTAGAGACCATTGACCCACCAATGTCTTCAGTTCCATTAGGAATCCTAAGACTTGGACTAGGGACTGAAGAAAATCTATTCTCATTAAAGATATCATCCATTGATTCAATTATTGAGTTAATTGAAACTGAATCATTAGGTTCAATTACCTAGAACCTAAAAGCATTGGAATGCTCAGCAAATATAACAAAGATGCATTCAATGCCTCTTTCATCCAAAGTTTTCAGCTTTTGAACAGGGAGGCTTACAACTGCCGTACAACCCCAAACCTTGAGGTAATTCAGGTTTGGTTTCTTTTTAGTCCAGAGTTCATAAGGGGTTATCTTGTTTCTTTTGTTAGGAACCCTATTTAATAAATAGCAAGCTGTTACCATAACTTCACCCCAGAACCCTTGACTCAGCTCTGAGTAGGACAACATGGAATTAATCATTTCTTTTAGGACTCTATTTTTCCTTTCAGATATACTATTTTGTTGTGGAGTATAGAGGGCAGTCGTTTTATGGATAATACCAACAGACTGAAAATACAGAGTATCCATGTACTCACCTCCCCTATCAGTCCTGAATCTTTTGATTTGGGACCCTTGTTGTAATTCAACTTCAGTTTTGAATACTTTGAATTTATCTAATGCATCATTCTTTGAATGTAATAAATAAACATAACAAAACCTTGAAGCATCATCAATAAATGTCACAAAGTACTTTTTATTCCCTAATGAGGGAGTAGCATGCATATCACATAAATCACTGTAGATCAGCTCCAAAACTTCAGTTTCATGTTTTACATTATGAAATGGTTTCTTAGTTATTTTGGTCAACATGCAAGTTTTATACTTTTCAGTGTCCATGTCAAAAACTAGGATTAACACATCCTTAGACATATCTTACATTCTCTTAAAATGGATATGGCCCAGTCTAGCATGCCATAAGATTGAATCATTCAGTTTAAAGATTGGCATGAAGGCTGAACCAATATTATCATTGACAATATTAAGCTTGAAGATATTATTACTTAAATAACCAAAACCAATAAACACACCATGTTTGGATAAAACAAATTTATTAGATTCAATCACTTGTTTATAACCACAATTATTCAAAACACTACTTGAAACCAAATTCTTCCTTATATTAGGAACATGTAAAACATTAAACAACGAAACAATCTTTCCAGAACTAAACCTAAGATCTACACAACCACGTTCATGCACAGGACAGTTTACTCATTTCCCATGTGAAGAATAGATCCATCATTCAGTGACTCATAGGTCTTGAACCATCATCTATCTTTACACACAAGAATTGTTGCTCCTGAGTCAACCCACCACGCAACATCATCATCCTGCACAAAGTAAACTACAGATACATATGTAACATAATAAATCTGGAGAGATTTATTAAACATATTCTGACTTTTCAGTGAGTTGGAAGAACCATCCACTGAACCCTTTGTGTCTGAACCATTGGCTTTGTTGCCAACATTAATACCTTTGCAATCCCTTTTAATGTGAACAATTTTGTCACATTTCCAACAAGTAGGTTTAGCCTTCTTGTTAGGATCAACCCTTGTGTTATCATGATGTTTATGTTTACCTTTGTTGTCATTGTACCTAGAGGAGTTGTTATGCTTCACCATATTGACAACTAAAGGACCAACAACATTGTTGCCCTTTAGCTTGTCATTATCCTGCGCCCTGAGGGACTCCTCAATGCGCAGATGACTGCCCAAATCAACAAGAGTTAACTCCTCCTTTAAATGTTTCAAGGTGTGCTTGAAATCTTTTCATGAAGGGGGAAGTTTATCAATGATACATGAAACTTGAATGGATTCATGCATGTTCATCTTATGTTGTGTAAACTTTCCAAGTATACCAAGAAGTTCATTGTATTGTTCCAAGACTGGTCTTGAATCATTCATTTTGTAATTTGTGAAATTACTAACAAGGAACTTCTTACTTGATGCATCCACAGCCATATATTTGGCATCCAAGGAATCCCAAAGTTCTTTGGAAGATTCAACATTTTGGTAAATATCAAACATGGAATCAGACATACCATTAAGGATTAAACCTCTGCAGACATAATCATCATTGTCCCACTTGGCCCTCTTCCTGACTTGTTCCACAGTTGGATTATCACCACCATCTTCAGGCATAGAAGTAGTCAGCACATACACCACACTCATGCTGGAGAGCAAGAAGTGCATCTTCTTTTACCATCTTCTAAAGTCTACCTCTTTAAACTTGTCAAGCTTGGCAAAGTTTGAAGCCATGTGTTTCATAGCAGCAGCAACCATTGATTATCACAAAATAATATTATTTGATTGTTGGTCGTTGTGTGTCCCAGATCAAGGTAAAGATAATTAATAGCCTATCTGATTACCAAAGATGGTAACCGGATATCATTTGAAGTTGTGTAATCACTTTCTAAAGAAGATTATTCGAACCTATGCATGGGTATCACGAATACCCTCCTTGGGATAAAACCAAGTGTTTGTTCTTGTTCTAGGCACAGATCAAGAAACCTTTCGCTTCTATGTGTTTAGGTTTGTGTCATGTCTTTCATGCAATTATGTGATCTCTTATTTGTAGGAGAATACTCAAAACCATATTCAAAGGAGTTATGAGAGATTATAGGAGATATAATCTCTTTCATAACTGACTTCCTTGATTTAAGGAATTAATGGTTACAATCACCATATTAAACGTGGTCATTAAAAGTAACTGTAACTTACCATATGAAACGGTCAAATTAGTTACAAGCTATTAAATTCATATTAATGAGTTATTTCTTCAGCAACCTGAACATTCAGCTAACTCACTAGAGAGTATACAAGCTGAGGATTCAATACTAAAAAGACTCACTGATGAGTTAACCCGTTGAGGATACTTCCTCTGATGGATTACTCCCTGATGAATATCCTTCAGTCCAGAGCTACTCACTAAAGAGTGAACTCACTGAAGTTCATCAGTGACATGAATTCCTTTTAACCACTATATGAGTCAGGGTGTTCAGTGACCTATGGGAGTACACTCCGTACCTCCAGTCCTATTATCCGGTATGAACTGAACTCACAATTGAACTAAGTTTGTCATTTTATAGATTACGTTGCTTTTAATATGTAGATATATTCTTGTATAAAACATTACTCATGTTTTAAGTTTTTAAATTTAAAGTATATGTGTTAAACAAAGTAAAATCTTTTTAAAAGGTTTTTTGATAATAACTTGTTAAACTTCAAGCTTTTTATATTATTTATCTTTAATTTTTAATTTTTTTATATATTTAAAATTCTTTTATATTATAAAACTAAAATAAAAGAAATTACATGACATAAAATATAAAGTTTAATAAGTCAAAAATATTACTCATAAATGATTAGTTAATAGCAAAGAGTTTAGAAGTTGAGTATCTTAGATAATTTTAGTAGAAGTCTTATTGGAGTTATAAGAACAATCCCAACGGGCTTTGAGGGCACCACCTCGTTGGTGGTGCGTCAATTTGGCAACGAGGAATTGGAAGAGAATGAGGCCTATTTGACCGTCTCAAACTAAAAAAACGTTTTATTAACGTAATTTTTGTTTAATTAGTAAATTTTTTTATTATAAATGCAAGTTTTCTTAATTATTGCATTAATTAAAAGAAAAAAATAACATAAAAAGAGACATACTATCATTGACATATGTGTGTCAGTTTGGGAAGGGATAATGTGGCTATGAGATAACACAACTGACACACAAAGAAACTCATCACTATTGGGAGTGGTCTAAGCTAAACATGATAAGCTTATAAGTTAAGACCGGTCGTGGAGACGGAACCTCAATGGCGACGCGTCCTACCCATTACGAGACACCCCCCTTTTGACGCGTCCTCAACAAAAGTTACGGTCTAGTCGTTGGGCACCAAAAAATCCAAACGTTGACAAAAGCGCACCATTTGTCCCCAAACTCTTCTTGATTCTCGTATTTAGTCATTTTACTATTTTCTAGCGTTGTGAGACCTCAAAGTCTCCCAGATTCTCACCCTTGGTCCTTTTTTGGCTAACGCTCGTTATCTAGACTAACAATCTTGCACGTGACACAAGTTTGATGGGCAAACTCATCATTTCACTGTTGCCCATTTACTCCCGATAAGATATCTCTTCCCGCCGAAACTGACAAGTTGTGTTCCCAAAGAGAGTTATAATTAGAGACCAAATGTGCAAGTTTAAACTTTCCATCTTCGTCACCATTTATGTGATTTGACTCAATTGTTCAAACCTTCCACACCATTCTTCAAAATTCTATTCGATCATCTATTTAAGCAACACAATGATTTTTATTTAATTAGTGAACATTTTTATTAATTAGTGAACGTTTTTTATTATAAATGCAAGTTTTCTTAATTATTGCATTAATTATAAGAAAAAAATAAAATAAAAAGAGACACACCACCATTGACATATGTGTGTCAGTTTGGGAAGGGATAATGTGGCTATGAGATAACACAACTAACATACAAAGAGACCCATCACTAGTGGGAGTGTTCTAAGCTAAACTTGATAAGCTTATAAGTTAAGACCGACCGTAATAGCTAGGTCGTGGAGATGGAACCTCAGTTGTGACACGTCCCACCCATTATAAGACCCCTTCCCTTTCTAAAGCGTCCTCAAAAATAAACATAAGTCGATCGTGTTTACGGTCGAGTCGTTGGGCACAAAAAATATCCAAACGTTTAAAAAAGACAAAAGTGCACCATTGGTCCGATCCCCAATTCTTGTTCACCTCGGGTGATCGTGTTGGGTGAATTGTGACCTCGTACAATCGTGTCGGGTGAGCAACAGCCGCTTCGCCACCCCAAACTCTTCCTGATTCTCGTATTTAGTCATTTACTATTCGCTAGCGTTGTGAGTCCCCAAAGTCTCCCAGATTCTCACCCTTGGTGCTATTTGGGCTAACGCTCGTTATCTGGAGTAACAATCTTGCACGTGACTCAAGTGTAATGGGGAAACTCGTCATTTCACTGTTTGCCCATTTACTCTCGATAAGATGTCTCTTCCCATCAAAACTAACAAGTTGTGCTCCTAAAGAGAGTTATAATTAGGGACCAAATGTGCAAGTTTAAACTTTCCATCTTCCTCGCGATTTGACTCAACTGTTCATACCTTCCACATCATTCTTCCAAATTCTATCTCATCATCTATTTAAGCCATACAATAATCTTCTTCTCTTCATTGATTACAAACTCAAAAAACCGTAATACTAAATCAAAAAATCAAATCAATGGTGACATCATCTTCTTCTATAAACATTCAACTTAAAATGGCGGAGCTAGTGAAGAACAAAGTTGAGAAAGATTTTGTGATCGAGAAAAAGTTGAGGGAAATATGTTTGGAACTGATTGAAGTTTACAAAAAGAGGGAAATAAAGATTTAGGAGCTTGGGAAGAGAACGGTGACCCTGTTGCCGAGGGGCCTGTGAGGATGTTGAAAAAGGTGCAATGCCAAGATTGGGAGAGGATTATGCGTCACCATATCATGGTCAATGAATCCCATCTAAGTATCCATGAGAAGTACTTGTTTGTTGGCAACATGAAGTTAGGAATAATCATCGATTAAGTAGTTGTGTAGCCGTTTACGGCATGTCTTTTGGTTGTTTGATGTGGTTGTAAGTTTTTATGGCTATCCCTACATTTAATAAAAGAGAAGTTTTATGGTTAAAGTGTTTTGTTCCCTTGTTTTTAACCAAAAGTATATAACATAACAAGATGCATACAACAAGGATTAGTATACAGGCTCACTACCCTTCATACAAGATATGCAATGAATATGGAAAATGGAATGAATATGAAAAATAACATACATAACCAAAATTGTCCACAACCTTGACTTATGTTAGTCAATTCAAGTGATCCAAACACCCGTGTTAACCAAAAAATAATTACAAATTTCACAAGTTTAATTGTTAGAAGTCAATTTGATCTTCCTAAAATGGTTAACGTATGTATGTAAGGTTAACATATGCAGGCAATACATCGTCCTAAAATGGCTTATAATGCATATCCAAACACTTTGTCTCAACTATAAATCACATATAACACTATCTCCTGTCTCAACTGAAACTCACAATATTTAATGTAGAAAAACCTTTTGCCCATATGCAAACAATATCAACATTAAATAGATAAATAACACACACCAAATTCCATTTCCTAAAACCCAACTTCATTTCCATTCATAAATGGTAACAAAAGAATAGTAGTGTTATCCAACTACTACCATACACATAAATAAGGTTATAGGTTACCAAAAGATTAGTTGTTTGTACTTCTACTAAAAGATTACTATACATATTGTTTTGTCAACTACTAGATGAAATTTACATAAAGTGAATGATCAAATGCTTTGATCAATTGTCACTTCTAAGATTTCTTTCTCTTTGCTCTCTTGATCTACAACACTTCCATTTGTTGGTTTCCTTATTCCAAATATCTTTTTAACAATACAATCTTATGTTTTCACATTTTCAGGGACAATTATGCAATTCCTTATTGCAACATGGCTTTTAATAGTAAATGTTTGAGGTGGATTCTTTGGAGTTGGAAGTTCATTAGACTTAGAAGCTGTTGACTTGTAAACTGTTGAGTTAAAAGCTTTATCTTTGGAAGTGGTTGACTTGGAAAATTTAAATTCAGGAATTTCCTCATCACTTGAATCATCATAACTGTTTAGATGGGCCTTTACTAGAAGCTATGTCATCAGAACTTTTATCATAAGAACTTGTGTCAAAGTCAATGATAATGATTACTGAAAAAACTCAATCATTATCAGAATTATATTAAAAGATAAAATTAGATTAAAAGATAGAAGCATATGGGATGTGGTATGCGATTCTAAAGATAGTTGGGGTTGGAAATGGCCTGATTAATGGCTTCAAAGATATCCTATTCTCTTACCTACCCAAAATATGCAACTAGATGCAAAGAAGGTAGACATAATTGTTTGGGTTGATAGCAAGAAAAGGAAAGGCAACTTTAGAATTAACAGAGTTTGGAAAGATTTTAGAATTATGGGCCTAAAAAAGAAATGGTCCAAGATCCAATGGTTTTTTTAATGCATTCCCAAACACACCTATGTGACATAGCTTGCTGTTCATGAAAGGTTATCTACCCAAGACATGCTCTCATTATGGTTTCCTCAAAAGCAAATGCAATGCCCACTTTGTAACAAATAAATGGACTCGGTTTTCAGATGTAACTACTCATCAAATGTATGAAGTGCTCTAAAAACCTATTAGGATAAGCTGTATGATGCTATAAAAAATGAAGTTAAGATGAAGCTATGTTGTTTGAAGGTTATGCATTCTAGAAGTGTCAAAAAATCTTTTTAACTTTGGAATATCTAATGGGGCTAAAACGGACGAACAAAATGGAATATTTCGTCAGACATTAGTGGTGTCAATCCTTCATCCAATGATTTCCCAGGTATCCTAAAATGGGAGAACAAAATCCTGCCATCCTTGAAACCTAAGTCATTTAACAATGAATCATACTCGTTTATCAAAAACAATTCGCTATCGACCCTAAGGTCATACCATATATATTCTGCGAAGACTGTATCTCTATCCTGGTTGGCGAGGTAAAATATCCATCTGTGATGGACTTTTATGGAAAGGGAGCTTGTCATATGATTCTGTATTAAAAGCATTAAAAAAAAATCATATTTTTACTCATACTATGCATGTTCACTAAATCGGTATAAACAGAAAAAATTATTAAATATAAATTAAAAAGTTAAGGAAGATTTACCATATGCGACACCTAATTGTGGGATCGGGGCCTTTTTTGCTGAATTCAGACCAAATTGAATGTGCCACCATTACCATTACAATAAATGAAATTACTGAGCTTGATTTCTTGTGTGAATGTAATTTATAAAAGAACATATAAAGTTATGGAAAAAAAAGTAAAATGATATATGTGGAGATATAAATGAAATACTGTATATGAGGGTTTATTGGGTTAGAAGTGGATGGCAAAAATACGATAGTATATCAGGGTGGGAAAAAAAAATAAAAAAAAAAATTTTGGACCCGGGGGAGGATTGCTTATTCACATTTGAGTAACGTGACAAGATGTTAGTCCAGATAACGTGTGTTAGCCAAAATAGGACTAAGGGTGAGAATCTGGGAGACTTTGGGGACTCACAAAGCTAGTAAATAGTAAAATGATTAAATGCAAGAATTAGAAAGAGTTTGGGGACCAATGATGTACTTTTGTCTTTAAAAAATGACGGTGTCATCGGTCTCAAGTTGGTTATGAAATTGTTATAGAAAAAGAAAACTTTTTTTTTTGAACGGCAATTATAAATTTTATTAAAAAATGCTAGTAAGAAGCTAGCAAGAAAAAGTCACACACAAATCGATCCAACAGACAAAAGAAAAAAGAAACAGAATAAGTTCTAACGATACAAAACAAACAATCGACGGCTACTGAAATAAAAAAGGAGATCCCAACGCGACGCCTAAAAAAAAAAAAAAAAAAAAAAAAAAAAAAAAAAAAAAAAAAAAAAAAAAAAAAAAAAAGACCTCCCATGGACGAAGCCGAACATCTGATTCATTTTTTTAGATGTCTTATCTTTTATTTTAAAGGTATGTTAAAGAATTAAGTAGTGTAAACCAGTTTGTTTATTTTACATAAAAACTATAGGTGGCAAAATAAGTTAGTCGGGTCAGATTATGTCGCATGTCTAGATCGGTTTAAGTCTAAATGAGTTCGGTTTTAGATGGATTTTCTAGAAGCATGAGCTAAACATAGATTGGGTGTAGATGAGTTTGGTTCGGGTCTACATAAGAATTTTTTTTTTGTAAAATTTGAGGAAAAAAAAATATTTTTTTTAACCTGTTAGACCCGTCTAAACCGTTTAGGTAATTGTCATATAATTATATTTTATACGAGTATTAAATAACCAACTAAACTCATTTATTAGAGATATTGTCTAATAGATATCTACTTAACTAACATTATGTATTACACAATTTATCTGAATATTCACCTTATATGGATTACTTATCTACTTTAGAGTTTGGGCCGGTATTCACAAATACACTAGTTTATGGTGGTGTTATAGTATTTATAAAAACAAAAAATCAATTTTCTCTTTATTAATGCAAAAAAAAAAATTTAAATAATACAACTTATTAAGTTTATGATATATCCTTAAATGCAATTTTGATTTTAGAGGGAAAGTGCAAAAATCATCCCTGTGGTTTTTCAAAAACTGGCTCACGTCCTTTGTAAAAATTCTTCCAAAAACATCATCGTCATTGTTTTGAGGCACGATACATCCCTTGGGCCTAACGGTGTAAATTTTTTTGTGGACGGGTATATCCATGAGGACTAACGGTGCAAATTTTTTTCCGTTAAGTATTAACGAGGGTCTAAAAGGAGGGTATTGTTGTCTTTTTGCTGCGACAGAGATGTATTGTGAACATTTGTTTTAAAAAAAATTGTTTTTTGTTTTTGTTTGTTTTTTAATTTTGTTTAAAAAAATTACCTTTTTACATTATTATTCGTAAAAATATTTAAGATTTTTTTACAAATTTTATTAAAAAAAATTCGCACTTTTAAAAATCTTAATTTTTTGAAAAAAAATAATCTTTTTTTCATACTTTTTAAAGTTTAAAATTTTAATTTTTTACGTTATTATTCGTGAAAAAATTTAAAAATTTGTTACGGAACTTTTTAAAAAAAAAAATCGTACTTTTTAAAATTTTAGTTTTGTAAAAAATAATTTTAAAAATTTCGTATTTTTTAAAATCTTAGTTTTTAAAAAGTACAAAAAAAATTTAAAAAGTTTTGTAAAAAAAGTGTGAAATTTTTTAAACTTTTTAAAAACTTTTTAAAAATAATCTAACCGAAATCGTACTTTTAGAAACTTTTTAAAAATTTTATAAAAAAACTTCGCACTTTTTTAAAAAATTAATTTTTTTAAAATTTTGTACTTTTTAAAAACTAAGATTTTAAAAAATACGAAATTTTTAATTTCTTTTTATAAAACTAGTATTTTAAAAAGTATGATTTTTTTTTAAGTTTTGTAAAAAAAATTTAAAATTTTCCAAGAATAATAACGTAAAAAATTAAATTTTTTAAAATTTAAAAAGTACAAAAAAAATTATTATTTTTAAAAAAATTAAGATTTTAAAAAGTGCGAATTTAAAAAAAATGGTAAAAAAATCTTAAATATTTTTACGAATAATAATTTAAAAAAGTTATTTTTTAAACAAAATAAAAAAAACAAACAAAAACTAAATTTTTTTTTTTTTTAAATCAAAGGTTCACGATACATCCCTGTGGCAGCAAAAAGATAACAATACCCTCATTTTAGACCCTCGTTAATACTTAACGGAAAAACATTTGCACCATTAGTCCAAGGGATGTATCGTACCTCAAAACATTGACGGAGGCATGTGTTTTGGGCAAATTTTAACGAGGGACGTGAGACAATTTTTGAAGAAACCACAGGGATGATTTTTGCACCTCCCACTTGATTTTAAGTAACACATATCATAAAGCTTATGGTATAATCTTTAGATACACAAAACTTATATAGTTTTTATTTTTTAAGTAATACAAGTTTTAATGTTATGTATACAACTAATTAATGCACCAATGCACAAATATAATTAATGTTATAATTAATGCTATTATTAAAATACCCATCACTCCAAAGTACAATTAATATAATACATGGTATAAACCAAAAAAGCTATTAATCAATAATACCAGAAAACATTTCTTCAAAGCATTTGTCAAACCCGCAAGCCAAACCAGTATTTTAGCTTTTTCATACAATGAACGCGAAAATTGATCATTCGAATTATTGTTACAACAATTAATTAACATTAAACATCTTATGTTTAAGAACACTTTTTATAATTACAATCATTATATGACAATATGACTCGAAAAACATTTATGATTACATTTTTTCGTTTTGATTATTAAATTTTGGAAACGCAAATTATAAAAAAGAAGGTGTATTAAACGGAAACGAAAAATGTGAATGCCACGTGTATCTAAAACAAAGTTTTGGAGAATCAAACATCTTAAAAACGCGATTTTTGTATGCATAATACAAAACCACACACATCAGCTTATCATTTCTCACCACGACAATCGCTTTGGTACTAGCAACGCTACAATATCCGCTATTATTATATAAAATATGTTGCTCATATTCTCATACATAAAGTTATCCAACATAAATATCTAGTTATCCGCAAAACTATTGTAACAAAAAATGATGATCGAAAAAATTATTCATTAGAAATCATGATTGCAGGGTACCCACTGTTGCAATGCGCGAATACCCTGCTAGTATAAAATAAAATAAAAAACAAATCAAAAGGATACATAGATACTTGTGAAAAACAACCCAAAGTGGTATAGGTGGCGGAGAAAAGATATGACGGGACAAATGGATTTGGTTTAAATAGTGTTTGAATTAACATATGTTATTGTTTGAACACGTTTTCGAAATATATCCGAAGTTAATTTCACGTATTTTATACGATTATATATTACCGAGGTTTTTTACTCGCGCTTTGCAACAGAGTGCGAGATCACTCTTATTGCTTCTTTTCGTAGAACTCCTCGTGGTGGTGTGGAAGAAGATCAATTCTTTTAGCTTGTTGAGCTCGTTGATTCAGTTATTCTCTCCAACTCCAATGATAGATGGGTGTGGTTACTCGATCCTTCTCGTGAGTACTCAGTTAGTTCGGCTCGTACATATATTGATGATTTATTTTTACCTACGGTTGGTTCTCCTGCTAGATGGGCGAAGGTTGTACCGATAAAAATTAATATTTTCGCTTGGAAAGTTTGTTTGGATAAACTCCCCACGAGGTTAAATCTATATCTCCGTGGGATCGATATCCCTTCTATTGTTTGCCTTAATTGTAGTTTAGCTGGAGAATCTTGCTCGCATCTTTTCTTCTCGTGCTCTCTGGCTCGGCTTCTTTGGCGTAAAGTTGCTCGTTGGTGGGATTTTGATATTCCTGAATTTTCTTCTTATGAAGAGTGGATTACTTGGTTTAAGTCTATTCGGATTCCTAAAGCTGTTAAGGATGTTTTGGAAGGCGTCTTCTATGTTATGTGGTTGGAAATTCTCGGCCGCGTTTGGATCTTCTCTTTGATGAGATTGTTTTATTATTCTTCACTTGGTGTTCTAATAGATGTAAAAATAATATTAATTGGTTCTCATGGATGAAATATCCTAGATCATTGTCTTTGTAATTCTCTAGCTCCTTGCTAGTTTTGTTTTAATATAATCTGCCGTTAAAAAAAACGATAACCCAAAGACTATTTTCGCATTGTAAGTTAATCATTAAGGACTAACTTTGTGAAGGTCCGATAACCCCGAACTAATAACCGAGCTGAATTCGCCAAAACCGAACCGAACTACTAATTCGGTTCTCGGGTTGGATATGGGTTTGACACTCCGAACCGGAAACTAAACCGAAAACGAATTCATATAAACATATATATATTTTTATATATTTATATATATAATACCAAATTTTTTTTATCATAATATAAAAAAACACTTTTTATGTTAATAATAATTTCTGTTTATTAAAAATCTATGTAATTATTAATTTTCTTTTTTTAAATAGTGAAATTCGGGTTATTCGGGT
>BQNB010003935.1:0-111213 GCA_026074375.1 Tanacetum coccineum | reverse complement strand
TGGCGTACGCGATTTAACTTAACGTTTACGATTTTAAACAAACGTGTACAATACTAAAAATAAATAGTATATTTATCAACGTCGTCAATGACTCTAAAACATGGGGTGTTATATCACTGACTCCGGAGAGAAAGTTGGGGTAATCCTTTATTTGGCTACCCTCTGTCATGGTTATACCATCAGTATTGCCAGCGGCTTGTCCTTTCTTGAGGTTTCCCCCCTTTTTTGATGCCTTTACCTGGTCCTTTCCATTGCTTTGCTTCAGTTCTTTGATTAAATGTGACAACTTTCCTGCTTTAAGCATTTCCTCGATTTGCCTCTTCAGGTGCATGCACTCATCGGTGGTATGTCCTACTTTCCCATGGAATTCACAGAATTTGCTAGCGTTCCTTTTTTCTACTGGGGTTGTCATTGGCGGAGGAGGTTTGAACTTTCCTTTATCAAAAGCCAAAATTTCTTTTGGTGTTTTTGTGAGGAGGGTGAACCTGTCCTGCTTTCGTTTCGACCTTTGTTGGTTCCGGAAGCCTCCCTTTTTGAAATTTTGCTTCTGTTCAGCTTCTTGCTGTTTCCATGACAGAAATGACTTCTTTCGTTCATGATTAGAGACCGCCTCCTCTCCTCTAAAGAATGTTGTAGTCACCCTCATCATTTCGTCTACTGACTTTGGGATTTTATCATGTAGTCGTTTGATTAACTCGGGGTTGGTAATTCCGTGCATAAATCCGGAGATTTTCATGCATTCCGGAGCTCCCTTCACATCCATGCATTCGAGCTTGTACCTTCGTACGAATTCTTCCGTGGATTCTCCATCCCTTTACTTCATGTTGTGAATTTCGACCGGATCTTTGATGCATTTCTTCTGTTGGAGGTAGTTTTCTAGGAATGCTTTCTTTAAGTCGTCATAACTATCAATGGATATTTGGGGAAGGTCATCAAACCAAACTCTTGCGTTCCCAGTAAGCGTGTAATTGAACATATGACACCACGTTGGCATTGCCCATCGTTCCGTCTTAGCGGCTGCCCGAAATATTTTTAGGTGATCTTTTGGGTCTTCACTTCCGTCGTATGTCTTGATATGGTTGGGCATTTGGGTTTTCGGAAAATCAAAGTAACAGATTTGGGGAGTGAAAGGGTATGTTTCTTCACATACCCATGGTTGGGACAGATCATCCTCAATGCTCGATTTCTGCCTCTTTGGTTTTGACTTCCAATGTTCTCCTACGTTGCCTTTACTTTCTGACAATGTTTCCATCCTTTGTAAGGATGCTCTTTTGTTATGACTTTTTTCAAAAGCAAACTCTGTTTCTCTTGAGCGAGAACTCTTGTAACAACTTTTAGTGTCTCCGCAGCTACTATGGTATGGCCGACACCTTGAATTGTTCGAGTATGAGGACATACTCTTTCCCTTGTCTTCGAGCCTATGGAATACACCTTTCTTCAGCCTTTTGAACACCGTTTTTCTTTTCGAATCTTTTTTCCTTGGTGACTTGGAACGGCCGCATCTTGGTACGGGGCTTCTGGACACGCTGCAGATACGTCTAGATCCAAGCCTTTTCATGAAGTCTCTTCTTCCGCTCGGTGTTCCCGACTCGGAGTGTTGTGAGACCTCCTCAAAGTTAAGACGAGCTTTTACTGTCTTGAGTTTTTTTTTGTTGCACCTTCTCTTAGTGCACTTTTTCGGCTATGATTGGTAAAAGCTGGTGGTAGTTCTTGCGCAGTACTCTCGCAGGGCTGCATCGAAAGCAAACCTGCTCAAGTCTTGCGGAACTTACTCCTTTCCTAGCGTATTCCTCACGGCGGACGTGGGTTGGCTAAGGGGAGTTTGCTCGTTAGTGCTCATGATGAGTATTTTAGGAAACGCGGTTGTATTCGCGATCCCACGGATGGCGCCAACTTATTAGTACAAAAAGTGTGACGGGGTCTGAGTGGGACTTAGATCACTTGTTGGGCTGAACCTATAAGCTCTCTTTGAATTGGATCTTGTACTAAACAAAGTGATTGAGATGATTTTCTGCACACGAGAAAGCAAACCGTTAGCCTTACCATGAGGACGGACCCCACGATTAGACTCCGGCGTGAGAGTAAGTATTCGTATTGTCAGAGAATATGCGTGTGTTAAAAGGTGTCAGAGTTTGTGTACCTTGTGATGTGTCAGAAGACTCTTATTTATAAGGGAGCCTAGTGCTAGGTTTTCCTAGTATTTCGCTTGTAGCTGTTAGTGGCCGGAGTGGGACCCTTGCCGGGCAAGGTTCCCTTACTATCGTGTCCGCGGACGCGGATTTCCTTCTGTAAGTGGTCCACGTCCGTCTTGTAATATCCGGGCCGTAGCCAGTATGGCACTGGGCTTAGTTTTGGTCTGCTTATTTGTTTGGTTGGGCCCAGGGCCTATTGTTATAGTACGGCCCAGGCCCAAAAACCTTATATACCTATTATACGTCATCAGTGGTCATATCGGATATCAAGAAGAAGCACTCCTCATGGTACCTTTTATATGTATATGTGGTATAAAAAAATCTAAGTGACAAGAACAAATATGACAAAGTGACAAAGATCGAAGAAACCTCTCGAAGTTGCGAATAAATAAATCAACCATTTGTATTCGTTTTTCCATGGCTCGCTTTTTGGTGGTAGGTTCAAAGAAGTCGATTTCTTTTCCTACTAAAGTTATAAGAGAAATAATTAGCTTGTGAATACGAAGGTATGTGACCTGACGTTATGACATAACAATTACTCAGGGATGGCCTAGTGGTAAAAAAACTTGCGACTATCACAATAAAAAATGTAAGATCTTAAATTCAATTCCCGTTAGGTGTAAATAATTTTGAAGTGGTCACGCCTAGGGGTGTGAATCGGGTCGGCTCGGTCGGGTTCGGGTCACTCGGGTCGAGTCAATTCGGGTCAAGACTCAAAAAAAACCATACTCGAACCCGACCTTATTTGAACTCGGGTTACTCGGGTTCGGGTCAACAGGAATTTAAGTAAAATGACAAAAAATATATATTTTAAATTTTTTAATAGAAAATCTGTAAATTTATATTAAAAAAATAAAAAAATCTTTATTCGGGTCAATCGGGTTGACCCGAACCCGAGTTAGCCATAATATTTCAACCCGATACCCAACCCTATTTAGAACTCGGTTTAGTCGAGTTGACCCGAATAAGATTGTTGACCCGAGTGACCCGACCTGTATAAGGTCGAGTCGGTTTTTTTAACACCTCACGCCTAAATAGCAAAAACCATGGTTAAAAAAGAAAAAAAAAACGTCAAAAGGTCTCAAGTTTAATTTGCGCTCCGTGCAAACAACTTTCATGTAACCATATCAATCTCTTCAATAGAAAAGAGCTTTTACTTGGTGTGTGTTTGTGATGATAAATTCAAACTCTGTATATTTGTCGGTTCAAAAATAATAAACAATATCTAAAAGAAAAGAAAAAGCGCTATAAAGTAGCTATAACACTTGTTAACATATAATTAACTTGTGTATAGACTTAAATATCGCTTAACTAAAAGTTTTGAGAAGAATATGAGCATAGTAACAACAACGACCCTTATCGACAACGGAAATTCCACAGATTTGATAATTTATTGTTAAAATTTCGTTTTCACATCCTGATTAAATGTGGTCTGATCTGATGTGCAAGACAAGAAAAAAATTTGTTATGACATTAATTAATTCGTGTCTTCATTCTTTTATGGTTTAAGCTATAAACTAGCAACAAAATGTACCGAAACATGACATTTAAAGAAAATCCGTTGCTATTTTATTGCAACAATTATTTTATTGCTTAGGTTTAATTAGTCTCACACTCAGGTGATTAAGCTTACCATAATTATATAAATTGCATTTAATGAACTTATGATTTCCATATTTGAACTTATGATTTTCATATTTATACATGTTTTGTGATTAGAATTATAGAAAATGTTGTAAAACATGAAATGATTGATGTTAATTAAATATTGAATTTTCAAGTATGGTAAGCTTAATCACCACCCATAGGGTGGTTGTTAGCAAAACCTGAAAAGTAAAAGTATTAATTTGTGGTTCTTGTCGTCATTAATATCATAAATTACTCAAAAGTTTTATAGATCATCAGACAATTTATAAGAGTAAATACATTCATTAAGATAATACAGGAGGTTGAAGAAAGGGAAAAAAACATAGAAAGTAGATTAAGGGCACTTGGATTTGCCCTTGGAGTTCTTCATATCACGATAGCATGGACACTCTGCCTTATCAGCGTACGGACTAGAAGGAACGCAACCTTGGCATTTTCCGCAACATATCCCACAATATTTCAAACATCGTTCTTTATAGCCAGCATTTGCACACCTCTTTCCACACTTGTCATCACAGCCAAACGTACCTAAACAAAAAAAAATAATCATATAAGTTAAAAACAAAAAAATGTTCGTACATTTTAACAAATGAAAATTGAAACGGATGAATTTGATTACTCAGTGGAGAAGCGGCCGGGCTTTCTGCGATGGTGGCCGTGGTCGAGGAGACGAAGAGAAGAGTGGCGATTAATAAAATTGCAAAGGGAAGATTGTTCATTTTGCTGAATTATGTTATGGACTTATTTATGTGTAATGTGAAGTGTGTAAGTTTATAACCCTAATATTTATAGTAGAGTTGGCATGTGAACATGACCTGTGAGGATATGTGAAATTCTCACATGGATCTTTTATTAAACAGCGTACTATCTAACTACTCCAATGTCCCTTTTTTTTCTTTTTTTTTTACCATTAATCATTTCTTTAATTATTGCATTTAATACGGAGTATTATATACACTTGTCCTTTTCATGATAATTTGGTTCAGAAACATTAAAGTGGTTCAAAGTTGAAACGGTATTTCAGTGTGGATACTGATTTGTAATACATGCATGAAGCATCGTATATCACCCGAGATAACATCGTAACTCAGTTATTTGACTTCTAAGTTCAAAAATGTAACATCAGTTAATTACTTTGGGTTTTTCTAACTTGTGCTTAAGGGCACAAGACAAGAATGCATGAACCAACAAAAAAGTACAGAAAAATACACAAGAACCTACAAATTTTGTGAGTCCATGTGTACTTTTCTGTACCTTTTTGTGGGTCCGTGTGTACTTTTCTATACTTTTTTGTCTTTTTATCTTGTGCCTTAGAGCACAAGTTAAAAAAACCCAATTACTTTCAAGTAAGTTCAAAAATGTAACTCAGTTAATTACTTTCAAGTTTAAAATTAATAAAGAATTGGTTATTCATACCTTTTAAATGGATTCCGGCATCAATTCTTTTATCATTATTAGTATTTTTATTTATTTTTTTATAATTTTGTGCTAAAAAGTCAAAATCCTTAGTAAAAAAAAAGATATAAGACTAAAAGTATGAAACAAAAAATGTAAAATTTGATAGAGTTAAAAATATTAAAGATATAAACTATAAAATAATAAAGTTTTGTAAATAATAAAAAATAGTAAGTGCGCATATGAGGATCCAGTTATAATAAGATATGTAAACGCAATTCGGAATTAAACATTTTTACACAATGAATATTTTAAGAGTCATTAACAACTTTTGCCGAAAGGGACGTGAATTCAGGGATATTTTCTATTATCTAGTAATACTAATTAAAGTGCATGAGAAGGGGAAATTGATGGATAATAATTGTGCTCATATCAAATTTACTTTATAATATAAACAAAATTATAAAAAAAATAAAAAATAAAAAATAAAAAAAAACCGGAAAAACTAAGGGGGTACAAACGGCTTTTCAGGGGGGTACAAATAACATGAGCCTAATAGGATATGTAAACGCAATTCGGAATTGAAACATTTTTTACCACAATGATTTGATTTATGAGTCATTAAAACACTTTTGCCGAAAGGGACGTGAACTCAGGGATATTTTCTATTATCTAGTAACAGAGCCGTCTTTAGGGGAGTGCAAGAGGTGCCATTGCACAGGGTCACCGCTTGATGAGGGCCACAAAATTTCATGCGCTTGTATTATATATATGCACAATATGATGTTAGAGTTAAATTAGTTCATGCGCTACCGATGCATATGTATTTTGTATGTGTGTTCAAGGGCCTTTTTATGATGATGACACGGAGCCACCAAAATCCATGAGACGGCCCTGTCTAGTAATACTAATTAAAGTGCATGAGAAGGGGAAATTGATGGATAATAATTGTGCTCATATCAAATTTACCTCGAAGCATAAATTCAGCGATATCTTAAAAGAATCCACAATGGTAAAGCTTTTAAAAGATTCAGGCTGGTCACTACAATAATCATCCAAGACCTTCATTTTTTTTGTCACATTAACTTTCTCTCTTCGGCGATTTACAAACAACTTTTAACCACTACAAGGCGACATTCATTTTTTAAAAAAATTAAAAAATTTAACAAAATTAAATTTCATTAAATAATAAAAACATTACATAATAATTCAAATAAACATTACAATAATAAAATGACTAGACTAGTGTTGATTTTCACGATACCAAATGTGTTCCATTAAATCGGCTTTTAGGCTTATATGAGCTGTTTTGTTATCCCCCGTGTAACTTCCATCGATTCTTGATGCGTTCTTACGAGATCATCATCACGATGTTGTTCTTCTAGAAAAAATTTGGGAGATACCGTCAGGCCGTTGTCATGAATTATCATATTATGTAATATAACGCATGTGTACATTACATCCGATAATTTACGTCGCGTCATCCCCAATCCGGATGTTTAATTAGCTTCCACTTCGTCTTTAATACACCAAAAGCTCGTTCCACATCTTTCCTTGATGCTTCGTCTTATACAATATTCGTTTATGATCATTGACCATCCGGATTTGAAATGGACTTAATAAGAACGGACCATTCTGGATATCCCGTCATTAAGATAATATCCCCTGTTATAAGTCACGTTGTTAGCCACGAATGGAACATCCATTGCTTTCCCCGCTTTTAGATCATTGAAAAGAGAGGATTGACGTAAAACGTTCACGTCGTTATTTAGCCTGGAGACACTAAATAACGCATGCCAAATCCATAAATCTTTGGAGGCTATCGCTTCCAGTAAATGAATGGATCTGGCCCGTGATGAACCCTAGCAAATTGAGCTCTCAAATGCAACTAGGGCAATTCTCTCACGGCCAATCTATAAAATTTGTAACACCCCCAAAATCGGGTCGCAGCGGAAAGGTAACAATGGGGTGCTACGTCAAAGTACAAAAATCAAGATATAGAAAACGACCTTAAATGGACGGGTTAAAAATAAGATTTCATTCAATGTCATTACAAAGATAAGAGTTTTCACGTTAGGGGTCCATAGTTTGATAAAAGGACATTTAGATTTTATAAGGGTACAAAAGTTTCATGAATTTAAGAAATCAGAATCCTCTATAGATATCCGTCACGGCTCCCATCCAAGCTTATGCCTCAGCACCTGAGATTAAAACATGCTAAAACGTCAACAAAATTGTTGAGTGAATTCATAGGTTTATCAGGAAATAGGAGTGGGACACATGATCAAAGTAATTTGTGACTATGAAACATATTCAATAGTCTAAAACATGTATTATTGCCCTAAGCTCATGACACTGAACCTTAACGTAATAAACTGTAATCAAACCAGTACTCGAGGTTTGTGCCCCAACACGGATACAGATGTTACAAAAACATCCTACGAATTTTCTTCGAATGTTAAATGCACCATGAGTCAACTTGTGACCCCAAGTAAGGTGGGGATTGTCAGGTCCGATAGATCTATCCAATAAACACGAGCGTAATACCCAGCAGGTAATTAATGGGGTTCATGAATAAAAAGGGGACTTAGTGGAGAAGTGGTACTTAGGCATAATGTAATCAGGATAATAGCCATTACAGTTTTGAAAACACCTGTGTCCAAAGAAATCAAAGCTTGTAATTTCTACCCCGAATTTATAAAACAAGTAGTAGGAAAAAAAGGGCTACGAACTCACCTTGAGTGTATATGGATATCGACAAGTATTACAACAGAATAAAAGCGTCCGCTTTACGATCGATGCAACTAATCAATATAGTGTCGTATATGTAAAACACTTGGATTTTTTTATAGGTCGTATAGCTCATCATACTATCGTTCGGGCTATCATAATTAAGAGGTCATGACATGACGTTCGAGGAGTTAGGACACTTTAAATCGTAAATCCAACAACTCGTCGATACGCCATCCGAAGAGGCCTCATTATGAAACTCCCTAGTAATATAGTACTTTGATAACCACATATAATTCTATATAGTTCAATCACCAACTAATGGTTTTGGTAAAATTACGTTTAATAAGTTAAAACGTTTATAATTTCCGTTTTAGTAAAACTAGCATAACTTTTGCGTTTTAAGTCCAATTTTGACGTTTCTTATGCCCCATCATTTCGTATTAGGACGAGTTATCATAATTTGACATTTTCGATATTTTGACCCTCTGGTGAACAGTAACTTTTACTGTTCACATCAGACGTGACTTTTATTTAAATCGTATTTGTTGTCGTAAAACCCGTAAATGTCGTATTTTATTCGTTATAGCTCCGTTTTTAACGATTCTTTCGAGGACGTTCTCGTTATTGAAAGTTCTATAATTTTATGAGGTTTAAAAAAATGTAACTTTCTGTCATGAATAGTAACTTTTATAAAAATAGTTTTATAAAAGTATTAATTGTCGTAAACTCGCGAAATTCATAACTCGTTCGTTATTAATTAAAAAATTACGATTCTTATCATTTTGGAATCCTAAAAATATGTATTATTTGTTAAAAATATCAAACTAGCTGTTTGATATAAGTTTTATAAAAGTTATTTTATAAACTCCGTTTAATTAACGTATAACTCGTTTTTAACGTAACTTTTTCGTTATTAATCCGTTTGACAAGTTTCTTACCTTTTCGGAATCGTCGTGAAATGTATTATCTTATAAAAATATAAATTAAGTATGTTTTTATACACTTTTGGGACAGAAAGTTTGGGTGACTTTATTAAGTCTATTTTTAACCTTGTTTTTTTTTATTTTACACCTTTTATAAACATTACCAAAAGTGTACAAGTATTTTACTTCCATTATGACTTTATTTTTGTGTTCATATATCATGACCCTTAAGAGTCATAAAAACTATAATTTCCAGAAAAAATCATGTTTACAAGTTTAAAAATAGCCTAATGGTGATTTCACTATATAGACATACATATTCATATAATTATTATAAATGAAAGTTAAGGTTAAGATGACCTTAATGCGATGATGTAGGATGAAGAAAACTTAAGTGCTAAACCTTGTTTAGATCTTTAAACCCGCTATTGATACAAGAAAAAACCCTTGTTTTCTTAATTAAAACTAGCTTCCTTTTACTTGATAATACTGAAAAATGCTTAGCCAATGTTGGAAATACTTAGGAATTCTCTAGGATGGATGTGTACTAGAAGTGTACTGGGATGTTAGAAAATTTTGTATGGATTGCTTAGAGGGGGGGGGGAGGGGTTGAGCCGTGGCATGTGTAGAGCACAAATGGAGTGTTTTCGTGATTTTTACTTCAAGTATTTGAATGTAAGTGTTATCTAAACTAGTATTCTTGTATTATATAAACATAAGCTAGTCAAAATGAAATAGGGGTTCTTTGGGAACAAGATGAGGGTCTTAGGGAAGACTCCTAGTCAAAGGGAACAAGGTATGGGTGGTTTTAATGGTGTATAAAATGTCTAAAGACTAATCTTGACCACTTTGATACTTCTTTGAATATTTGGCCAAAAAATTCGGTTATGGCAAGAGATATATGATATATTTGAGTTAATTTTATGTATTTGGTATAAAAGTGAGTATTTGTTGAAGCGCAGAAAAGTTTTGGTGGTTCCGGGAGTGCCTAAACGCAATTTATCGCGAAATGTATTTAATTTACGTAACCAACAAAAATAAAATATAAAAGTTAATTATTACTTTTGAAAAAATAATATAATGATGGCTTGACATAAACTTTAATTTGTTTGGTGCCCGTTTACGTTGATTGTTGATTTTTAGTTTACGCGATTTAACGTATCGATTAAAATTAAAAGCGAACGCGTACGAGAAAATAAAATAAATAGTGAATTTAAATAGCGTCGTAAATGACCTGAAAATACGAAATGTTACAGTCTCCTCCGGTTAAAAGAGCCTTGTCCTCAAGGCTCAAGTTGCGGCACTTGAGGAAGGTACGGGTTCGGAGAAAAAGATGCGGATATTTCTTTCGGAATAATGTTGATGAAGAGGTGTAGATAATTATTATTATTATTTGTTTTTTTTTTTTTTTTTTTATTTTTTTTTATTTTTTTTTATATATGAACAGTGCCCCAACGGTCGGTGAACAGTAACTGAACAGTAACCCCCAACGGTTACTTTCCTCCTTTTTATACAAAATTTTCTTCTCCATTTCTCCATACAACACTTAATCTTTCACTTACATTTTCTCTTATCCAATCCTCAAAAATGTTGCACATCATTAGATCTTGGCCGATGTTGCGACCGCGATAGTCTCGGCATATTCTTGGCCTACTTCCCATACGAAGAAGGATTTCAGTATTTGGCCTTTATTCTAGCAATTCTCGTGCCGGTCATTATCCTTGCTATTGGCGTGGATCTATGCTGACAGGACTAGATATTATGGCTTAGGGAGGGTTGAAATAAAACTTGTTATTTCCTTTATGTCTTATGTAATCTTATTTCTAAGATAATAAACGGATGTTGTGGCAACAAATTTATTTGTTATTTTTATTTATGTCTTTTGAATATTTCGTTACCATGCTTAGTAACTCGTTTGCATTCCCTTTTTAAATGGCTTTAACTTGAGCGTTCAAAATTAGTGACGTTTTTTTTATATATAGTAAGGTGACGAAGTTTTCACAATACATTACTTTGATAGATAATTTCGAATCATTCGGTTACAACAAGAAATTTAAGCAAATGTACAAAGAAATTTACGACGAAAGTTCAAAAGAAATTTAAGCGAGAATTCCTAAAGGGATAAAGTCTAAGCATTGATATCATCCTCCATGTTGTTAAGGTTTTGATTGGTTTCTCCTCCTACTAAGGCATGCACCATTCCACGTGCTTCAGTACCTTTAACTTGGTTTCCTTAGTTTCGGTTCTTACGCCGGGCAATCACTCCTGTAGTGCCATGATTTTCCACACCAAAGCATGTCACATTTTGGTAGCGAATTGCCTTCCGCTATTGGATTTCATAGTTGACTACTCCCTTTCCTGGTGACCAAGACTTGTGCATTTACCACACCTAGTGGGACACGGACTTGGCTGATGATGTGCCTTGCACTATTGCACCATGAGTAAGTTCCCAGCGTAGCCTATAACCTTAGCTTGGGGTGCACATAAACCTTAGCAGCTTCTTGTCTTTGGTTTTGCTGCTGGTGATAGTTGTTCCCTTGCTGGTCTTCCCACTTCCTTTTATTGCTATCACCGATCCTTAATGCCTTAGCCTGAACCCCTTGTTCAATCAGTTCTCGAGCCATGTTGGATTTGCATCAAGCAAAGTCGCAGGCTTGAAAGAAGTAACATTTCCTTGATTTCCCTCCGGGAAATCCTAGAAGTGTACTTTTCAATCTTTTTCTTTTCAGTTGACACCAATTCAGGACACATCAAAACCAGTTCGTGGAGAGCGATTGTTGTTGCCTCGATGTCATCTCCTTTCAAATTCCAAAGTCCAAAGCTCTTGCTTCATCCTTGAAATTCAGTTGCTGGGCAGTATTCAGTAGTCATCATAGCTTTTACGTTGCTCCAGGGGATCTGATTAGCATTAGCAAGTCCCAAAGTTTAAACATTTCCGTTCCACCAGGTCAGAGCACGACCCTCGACGTGCACATAGAGCAACTTCACTATGTCATCTTCAGCACATTTTGCAAATCTCAAACCACCGCCTCCATCTTTTCGAACCAACGTTTCAGTCCGACTACACCTTCAGTCCCGTTGAAAGAGTGAGGTTTGTCGTTCGTAAATGTCTTATACGAACATCCATGCATCTCTGGTGCAACAGTCCCTCCAGTGTTTGCTGATCCAGATCTACCAGCATTGTTTGAGTCAGTTCTTGTCTTTTCATATTCTTTAATAGCTTTGGCCACACGCTTTTCCACTATCCTCTTAACAGATTTCTTCTTAAATCTCCTAGGCGGCATGATTCTGGCCACGCAAGTACACAATTCGTTAAGAATTTGTAAAGGTATGAAAAGTCATGGCACGTGATAATAATAGAGAAAAGGAAATAGAAAAGTGATATAAATAATCATAATTTAATCAGAATGGTCAATATTTATATAATTGACCGATAAAAATAGATACTGATATGTCAAAAGATTAGAGCGTAAGAGATCGAATTTAAACCTAGTTTTATATATATATAAGTTATATATAAGCAATAATGCAATCGGGAAAAGTATTAAGGATCAGGGAATACGCGGCGCGTGGATTATGGATAAGTGATGAAGGATTCTGTAATTGAAAATGAAAGAATAGAAAATCCTTTAAACTTTGTGGTTATAGAATAGGTTTGAAAATGACCAGTTCCCTTGAACCTTGCTCGTGGCTCTGGTTACCATCGTTAAACCCCCAAAATTGGGTCGCGCACGGGAAAGGTAACCAATGGGGTGGTACGTCAAAGTTCCAAAAATTCAAGATATAGAAAACGACCTTAAATGGACGTTAAAAATAAGATTCATTCAATGTCATTACAAAAGATCAGAGTTTTCACGTTAGGTCCCATAGTTTTGATAAAAAGACATTAAGATTTTATAAGACAAAAGTTTCATTGAATTATGAATCCGAATCCCTCATTAGTATCTGGTCACGGCTCCCATCCAAGCTTATACCTCAGCACCTGAGATTAAAACATGCTAAAACGTCAACAAA
Source organism: Tanacetum coccineum (assembly GCA_026074375.1). Taxonomy (NCBI): domain Eukaryota; kingdom Viridiplantae; phylum Streptophyta; class Magnoliopsida; order Asterales; family Asteraceae; genus Tanacetum; species Tanacetum coccineum. Next base: position 98,309 of record BQNB010003935.1, on the reverse strand, counting down.
ATTGTTGAGTGAATTCATAGGTTTATCAGGAAATAGCGTGGACCACAAGATTTAAGTAATAGTAGACTATGAAACACATTCAATAGTCTAAAACATGTATTATTGCCCTAAGCTCATGACACCGAACCTTAACGTAATAAACTGTAATCAAACCAGTACTCGAGGTTTGTGCCCCAACACGGATACAGATGTTACAAAAACATCCTACGAATTTTCTCAATACAGATGCTGCCAAACATCCTACGAATTTTCTTCGAATGTTAAATGCACCATGAGTCAACTTGTGACCCCAAGTAAGGTGGGGATTGTCAGTCCCGATAGATCTATCCATAACACTAGCGTATACCCAGCAGGTAATTAACGGTTCATGATAAAAGGGGACTTAGTGGCAGAAGGGTACTTAGGCAATAATGTAATCAGGAAATAGCATACAGTTTTGAAAACACTTGTGTCCAAAGAAATCAACATGATCCCCCCGAATTTAATAAAACAAGTAGTAGAAAAAGGGGCTACGAACTCACCTTGAGTGAATGGAAATCAACAAGTATTCACAATAGAAAAAGCGTCACGCTTACGATCGAATGCAACCTAATCCAATATAGGTCGTATAAGTACTAAACACTTGATTTTTTTATAGGTCGTATAGCTCATCATACTATCGTTCGGGCTATCATAATTAAGAGGTCATGACATGACGTTCGAGGAGTTAGGACACTTTAAATCGTAAATCCAACAACTCGTCGATACGCCATCCTAAGAGGCCTCATTATGAAACTCCCTAGTAATATAGTACTTTGATAACCACATATAATTCTATATAGTTCAATCACCAACTAATGGTTTTGGTAAAATTACGTTTAATAAGTTAAAACGTTTATAATTTCCGTTTTAGTAAAACTAGCATAACTTTTGCGTTTTAAGCCCGATTTTGACGTTTCTTATGCCCATCTTTTCGTATTAGGACGAGTTATCATAATTTGACATTTTCGATATTTTGACCCTCTGGTGAACAGTAACTTTTACTGTTCACATCAGACGTGACTTTTATTTATATCGTATTTGTTGTCGTAAAACCCGTAAATGTCGTATTTTATTCGTTATAGCTCCGTTTTTTAACGTTTTTTTGAGGACGTTCACGTTATTCTGAAAGTTTCTATAATTTTATAGGTTTACAAAAATATAACTTTCTGTCATGAATAGTAACTTTTATAAAAATAGTTTTATAAAAGTATTAATTGTCGTAAACTCGCGAAATTCATAACTCGTTCGTTATTAATTGAGAAATTACGATTCTTATCATTTGGTTCTAAAAATATGTAATTATTTGTTAAAAAATATCAAACGAGCGGTGAATAATTTTTATAAAAAGTTTTTTATAAACTCCGTTTAATTAACGTATAACTCGTTTTTAACGTAACTTTTTCGTTATTAATCCGTTTGACAAGTTTCTTACCTTTTCGGAATCGTCGTGAAATGTATTATATTATAAAAATATAAATTAAGTATGTTTTTATACACTTTTGGGACAGAAAGTTTGGGTGACTTTATTAAGTCTATTTTTAACCTTGTTTTTATATTTTACACTTTATAACTTTACCAAAAGTGTACAAGTCTTTTACTTCCATTATGACTTTATTTTTGTGTTCATATATCATGACTAAAAGCTCATAAATAAGATTAACATGTTATTCATCATATTTTTACTTGGAACATATCAAGTGATCTTTTAAAACCCTAATTTACATTAACACTTTTTAAGCTTAATTAAGATTGTAAAATACTTATGTATCCATTTATAACTTCATATTACCATCCATACAACATGTGTATAAGCTCATAAAACTATATTTCCAAGAAAAATCCATGTTTACAAGTTAAACATATCCTAATGGTGATTTCACTACATAAACATCACATATGCATATAATCATATAAATAAAAAGTTAAGGGCTTAAGATGACCTTAATGAGATGATGTAGGATGATGACACTTAAGTGCTAAACCCTTGTTTAGACTTTAAACCCGATATTATAACCAAGAAAACCCTTGTTTTCTTAATAAAACCCTAGCTTCCTTTTACTTGATTAATACTTGAAAATGCTTAGCCAATGCTTGGAAACACCTTAGAATATCTTAGGATGGATGTGTATAGATGTGTATAGGTTGTAGAAAATTTTGTATGGATTGCTTAGAGGGGGGGTTGAGCCGTGGCATGTGTAGAGCACAAAGGGAGTGTTTTTGTGATTTTTACTAAGTATTTTGCATGTAAGTGTTATCTAACTTATGTATGCTTGTATATATAACATAAGGCTAGTCAAAGATGCAATAGGGGTCTTGGGAACAAGATGAGGGTCTTAGGGAAGACTCTTAGTCAAAGGGAACAAGGTATGGGTGGTTTTAATGGTGTATAAAATGTCTAAAGACTAATCTTGACCACTTTGATACTTCTTTGAATATTTGGCCAAAAATTCGGTTATGGCAAGAGATATATGATATATTTGAGTTAATTTTATGTATTGGGTATAAAAGTGGGTATTTGTTGAAGCGCATAAAAGTTTTGGTGGTTCCGGGAGTGCCTAAACGCAATTTATCGCGAAACGTATTTAATTTACGTAACCAACAAAAATAAAATATAAAAGTTAATTATTACTTTTGAAAAAAAATAATAATAATATAATGATGGCTTGACATAAACTTTAATTTGTTTGGTGCCCGTTTACGTTGATTGTTGATTTTTAGTTTACACGATTTAACGTATCGATTAAAATTAAAAGCGAACGCGTACGAGAAAATAAAATAAATAGTGAATTTAAATAGCGTCGTAAATGACCTGAAAATACGAAATGTTACACAATCAATGCTTCCTATCATCCCAGAAAACTCATGCTTTTCCTCGTGATGATCATAGAGTTTTTTAATGTTAGTATACGTTGGCTTTCGCAAAAACTCTTCACCATATAACTCCATGATGGCCTTACAAAACATTTGGAGAGACTTACGGGTTGTTGTCGCACCCATTTGCATATATTCGTCCAGAGAATCAGGAACGGATCCGTATACCATTTGACGAATTGCGAAAGTACACTTAATCAATGATGAAATACCAACTCTTCACGTACAATCAGTTGTTTGTTGAAAAAAGGGGAATAATCGGTTACATCTCGCACAATTTGTGTGAATAGTTTTTGGCTCATTCGAAACTGTGTACGGAATGTTGCTTCGTCATACTGTGGGTGTTCGGAGAAGTAAGCCGCCACTAAACGATTATGACCACCGTAACGATCCATTTCTATTTGGGTTCGTTGGATTTTTGGCTATGACGCTTCATATACCGCAATACAGGCCTCCGTAAAAAACGCAAGTTCGCTATTAACTTCATCTTCATCGTCCGAAGAGTTATAAAAAATAGATCGTAAGACATTATGTAGATTAAATGTGTAAAAGTGTATAGAGATAATTTGTTTGAATGTGTATAGAGAATAGTGGGTTGAATTTGTGAATATAATGGTGTAATGAGTGGGGTATTTATATTGTTAAAGTGTTTAAATTTTAAAAGTTAATTTTTTAATTACAAACGGTTACAAAAGTGTGTTTTAAATGGGTCGTCAGCCCGACATACACAACGAAAAACCACACCTCGACCTTCAATGACCTACACCCCACTACAAGGCCGATCGATGACCGACTCGGTCAACTAAGGGTCGACCAACCTTGTAGCGACTAGCCTTATACTTAAATCATCGATTTATAAATCTCTTGATTTTATAAACCTTTTTTATAATGTATAAACCTTTTTAACTTTGTTAAATGATCAACAATTAAACATACATCGAATTATGAAAAGGTCCAAGATTTTAAACCTTTTTATTTTACATAAACGTGAAACATCAACGTACTAAGGTTAAAACAAAATATAAAGTTTTCCATATATTTTAAATATTTTCCAAAAACTCTCATATTGTAAGTACATATAATGAAGAATGCTTTTGCATCCATTAAGCGTTACTATAAAATCTTAAACTTAAATTAAATAATAAATATAAAAAAACATTTAATAAAAACCAATCAACCACAACAACAACTATATAAAAAATCTAAACTACATCTAAAAATCAATATTAACTATTAAGTAATAATACAACTATACATGTATGTTGGATGAGTTTTACTAACCAATGCCTACTGGGCAGAGGTTAGTGTGTAATTAATATACATAAACTTTCTTAATTAATATAAAAATGCATTAAATACACATTAAATAAACCTATAAATTGCTATATTTGAACATGATTTTGATTTGCATAAACCCGAATTTAATGTATTTTTATGTTAATTAAGAAAATTTGTGTATATTGATTACACACTAACCTCTGTTCAGTGAGCATTGGTTAGCAAAAACTCATGTTGTATAATTAACATTTGCATCTACATATATTTAACACCCACAATTAATATAATCATTAAAACACCGTTCAATATAAAAATACAATCAGTAATCCACATAGTACAAATTAAACAAGCTATTATTATAAATTTTTAAATGTTCTCCTTAAACACACTAAAACATTTTTGAAATAAAATTTAATACAATCAATCAAAAAAAATATATAAATGACATGTCTATGTTCTTTGCTATATATTTTTAACATACTCCGTAATATAGCTTTTCATTATTTGAAGTTATTCGAACCTAAAATTACCGCCTTCTATTAAGTTATTGTCAAGAAAAATGTATTATAAAAAATATTGTTTGTCAGAAAATTTAATTATTTAATACTCGTCGTTGTAACACGCGAGTAACTTGATATTCAATATAAAATGGTGTTGGCTGTTTAGCTCATTGCTTAGAGTTCAAATATAATTGTTAATATTGAAAAGAAATAAGGCTAACATAATATTTAACAAGATTGTGTGAATCACTAGTGGGGTAGGTCAATTCTTTTGCAGTTTGTAATCGGTTTAAAGGGGATTAATCGGTGATTAATGGGCAAGTTTAGGTATTTTTGGCGAGTTTAAGGTATTTCTGACAAGATTTTCATCAAAAATAACTTGCAATAGATATAAACAACGACGATAAGTGATTAAAATAAGTTTATAGTGAGTTTGGGTAAATCTGATAAAATTCGTAGGTTTTTGGAAAGTTTGACCGTCGTTGATTGGCTTTGACGGCTGTTGACCACAGCTGACCGGTTTATACGAATCGACAAAGTTAGTAGTTGATTAGCGCCAAAGTGACGATTAATTGATTTTTTAGAATTTTTATTTTCAACGCTGACATTTAACAATCAACCATGTAAGTCAACATGTATTAAATTTTACCTTGTCTTTTAAGAAAAAGAGGTTTTAAAACCCGCGCGTTGCGGCGGGGCGTTTGTATACAATGGTAGTAGATTGCTTTACTACTCCGCGTTTGTTTAACTTTACAAAACTAACTATAAACTTGAACATGTAACTACACAAATACAATCCACATCTGTTGTACAAAACTAAGTATATACTTGAATATGTATAACTATATAAACACAAATTGTTTATAGGTTCAGCCATTGTACTTGTAGACAAATCATTTGTTACCTTCAGATATGTGACCATGGAAGTTGGATAATATGTTATTTTTGTGGTATTGGTTAGGATCTTATACAATAATTAGCATTAAGAGAACCTGGAAAAATTATTAAAACCCTAACCCTAATTTTATTTCTTTCCTTTTTCCTTTTATTCGAAATCGGCAAACAAAGATAAATCCCCAATAATTATTCGAATCCTTACCTAATTTTTCCAACAAGTTATCTGGTCATTTATGATATAAAAAATCTTTATAAAAAATATAAAATCAATTGTAAAAATAATTTTTATGCCGATTTCATAATTAACTAAAAATTAGGGTTTCGAACATGTTTTAATTTATAAAATCAATATAACATGCATGAATATTTTTCTTAAGCATAGAACGAATTAATATGATGAAAAATGAGATACAAAAATACCTTTGATGATTCTTGATGATTTTATGAATTTATGCTATTCGGTCGTGTTATTCGAACCAAAATAATTTCCCCGATTGAACCAAGCACTCTACAATCTTTCCAATATTTTTCCCACGATCCTTGATCTCCAAAACACCTTAGAAAATTCGTGCTTGCCCTTGGAAAACTTTGGTGCCGCCTCTTTTGTATTTTTAGGGTTTCGGTGGTTATGGTTTTTAGGTTTTAACAAATAAGATGTATAAAAGAAATATATTAGGTAGTTTGACCGATTTTATGGGCTTTCTAAATGGGCTAAATCTGATTTGTAACTTGCCATATTTATTTTGTAAACTTTCCATATATATTTACTTTAATTTGTAATTAAATACATAAGTTATATACACTTAATTGCTGCATATCTTATATATACATAATTATTAATTAATTTTCTTATTATAATATAAGGTATTTTAATCTTAAAAAAATTTCATAATTGTCACATGTTGTATTTCATAATTTCTAACATTTAAATGAAGTTTATTTAAGCTTTTATGGAATTTTCTTGCATTAGGGGTATTTTGGTAATTTTACACTTGTTGAGATTTTTAGGTTTTACAACTTCTTCCCCTCTAAAAAAAATTCATCCTCAAAAATTGAAATGAACCGGAATGAAAACGAAATGAGAACGAAAACGAATCATACCGACACTAGACAAAGATATGAGGTAACATAGGCTGATTTAGACTCTTCGGTCTTCCCAGGTAGCCTCACGCTCTGGCGTGATTTCTTCCAAAGAATCCTTCACAAAAGAATGACTTTGTTTCTCTATGACTCTCTCTTGACGTCTAGAATGGATTCAGGTTCCCTCGGACTCAAAGGACTTCAGGCTTGAATTGATCAAAAGGATAAGATGCGACAGCTATGGTTGATAATGGTATCCCCTCAAAAGAGATAACATGAAAGACATCGGAACGTGCGCATAACTGCGGAGGAAAGCGCCAAAAGTACGGAACTCGCTCAATACGTTCCAAAATTTAACGGGACTAAAGGAATCGAGGAAGGAGCTTGCCTTGATCCCAAAAAGTTTAACTCCTCTGATTGGCGAAACTTTCAAATAACGTTCTCAACTTGAAACTCTATTCGTTCACGTCTATGCTTATCAGATAACTCTTCTGTCGCAATCTTGCCTCTTTCAAATATCTCCTTAGCTAACAGCCACTTTCTCATTAGTAATCTCGTGAGCTCCGGACCTGTCAATCTTACATGACCGCTCACCTACTTCATCCCAACAAATAGGTGCTCTACATTTCCTACCATACATAAAAGCTCGAAAGGTGCAGCCTTGATTGCTAGCATGCCAATTATTTTTGGAGGCTTAACTCCACCATGCCCACAATATATTATCCACAAGCTACCGTCCATTCTAAAGCACAAGCCCTCAAATATCTTCCAAGGTCGAATGGTACTCTCTGAGGGACCATCGGTTGGAGGATGAAATGCTAGTTACTGTACGTAAGACGAGTCCCCAAGGCCTTCTGTAATCCTTCAAATAACGTGACTGTGAACTTCGGATCTCTGTCGGACAAATAGCAGCAGTCGGTGTTACATTAGCAGTTTCTACGATTTCTGTCGAAAAATCTCCGCCAACTTACTATACATAGTCCTTCCGAAGGTTAGATAATGAGCAGACTTGGTTTGCCGATCAACAACCACACAAATCGCTTCATGTCTTTTCTGAGTAGTAGGCAAACAGTATACGAAAATCCATGGAAATCTCATCACATTTCCACATAGGATTTCAAACGGCTGTAACAATCCACTAGCCCTCTGCTGTTCAATTTTGACCTACTGCGGACAAGTTCATACATTTGGATACAAAACGTAGCCACATCTTGTTTCATGCCATTCCACCAAAAGTACGTTTCAATTCCTGTACATTTTGGTTGAACCTGGATGAATAGTAAATGGGGAGCTATGAGCTTCCGTCATAACCTTCTCGCGAAGTGTCTGATCATTTAGGGACACATTGCCCTATCTTCCAAACACAAAACACCGCGTCATCCTCTACTGAACTCAGATATGTTTACCGTCTTCAATCATTATACACAATAGCACCACAACTCACCGTCGTCCCTTTGAGCTCTTGATCAAGTAGCATGAGGTTAGACTCTATCCTATACTCGTCCAATAGCCCCAGACCTCGTACACATAGTATAACATCCAAACGCTCTAAATCATGAAGGATTATGGAATCAAAACAAGCTATCATCCTAGATTTTCGGCTAAGTGCGTCGGCAACCACATTAGCCTTGCCCGGATGGTACTGGATGTTAGTGTCATAATCTTTCAGAAGTTCCAACCATCTTCTAAGTTCATGTTAAGTTCTCGCCTGAGTAAATATATATTTCGAGACTCTTTTGATCTGTAATATATCACAAGCTTCACCATACAGATAGTGTCTCCAGATCTTCAATGCAAAAACCAGGCAGGCTAACTTCAAGATCATGGTTGAATTAATTTACTTCTTAAGGCTTCAGTTGCCTTGCAAGGTAGGCCGATTACCTCTTCCCCATGTTGCATAAATACAACAAACCCAAATTTCTTCGATGCATCACTGTATATCTGAAAACCACGGAACTGATGGAAGAGATTCTCAATATCGGGAGCAGACACCTATCTCGTTTCAATTCTGCAAAACCTTCTCATTACGCTCATCGTCCACAAACTTCTCACCCTTTCTCATCAGTTGGGTAAGAGGTAAAGCTAATCGGGAGAAACCCTCAACAAAACGTCGGTAATAGCCAGCAAGCCCCAGAAAACTTCTCACCTTCGTCACCGTAGTAGGTCTCGGCCATTTGGTGATAGCTTCAACCTTTGATGGGATCCATAATGATGCCGTTATGCAGCACAATAATGACCAAGGAACGTGACTTGCAGGTAAACCAGAACTCGCACTTCGAAAACTTCGATACAACTATTCTGTCTAAGAATATCCAAAACCAATCCGTAGATGTCGCTCCGATGCTTTCTTCAGACTTGAGTAAACGAGGTTGTCTCGATGGAAAAAACATAACGAACTTACAAGGTACTCGTGGAAAATTCGGGTTCATCAAATCCTATTAAACACGGCAGGAGCATTGTCAGACCGAAAGGCATAACCAAGAACTCGTAGTGGCCATAACGCGTACGAAAAGCAGTCTTAGAAATATCCTGCTCTCTCACACGTAGTGGTTGATAAACAATCGAAATCAATCTTATGAATATATTTGGCCCCTTGTACTTGGTCAAACAAATCGTCGATTTGCACGGAAGAGGATAGCGGTTACTAATCGTATTACGGGTTTGAGTTCGCCGGTAATCCTACACAAGCGATGCTCCATCCTTCTTCTTAACAATAAGACGGCGCACCCTACGGCGATTACACGGGGTTAATAAAGCCATTCTCCTACATCTCTTGTAATTGCTCTTTAATACTCTTCAAATTAACAGGTGCCATACGATACGGAGCCTTTGAGATAGGTCAGCACGGGGAATTAAATCAAGGCCAAATTCATTCTCTCTAGCCGGGATAGTCCAGGAGTTATCGGGGAAAAACATCAGCGAAATTCACCGATTAACAGAAGATTTTCAATATTTAGGGACTCTCCCAAGATGTCGTCCAATAACAGAAGCCCAGAAACCTTGGCACCCATGAGAAATCAAGGTACGTGCCTTCATAGCAGAGATGAGCTTAACGGACTTAAGCGGTGAGGAACCATGATAAACAAATTCAGGTTGGCGAACGTTACCAAAGATTACAGTCCTAGCATAGCAGTCAATGGTAGCTCGATGAGAAGCCAACCAATCCATGCCTAAGAATTCACATCTAAGTGAACATATGGATAGGATGTAAATTCGCGGACGAAATACGATATCGAACGTAGAGGGCAGTTAACATATTCATATGTCAATATGCTATGGTTCTTCATTGGGGTTGAAAATGTTTACACGTTCAATTATTGGGGTAGGAGTCATATTAAGATTCTACGGGGTCATCACCTTCTGAACGATCGAGGGAAAACGATTAGCAAATGAAAAACAAGATAGGTTTACGAAGATGAGTTACGCAGAAGGAACCTTATTCTACCTATATCCTCATAGGTCGTAGCCTAAGCTCTAAGGTCATAAGACCTTTCGTCATGGATTAACCTTGGCAGCTCTGTTACCATAAATCTGTATCGCCTGACCCAAAGGGTAGAGTATTACAAATTATGGTTGTGACATTAAAGCAATAATCATAACACAAGCATTAAACTGGGAAGTCTTAATAAATAACCAAAGAATATAAGTCAACAAGACTGCTTAAGGTTACATAAGTTTCTCAAAGACAACATATCCAAACGAATTAACCGAATAACGAACGTCTTGAAGCGAAACAATCATATATCAAAACTAAGATCTCTAGGGTAAGTCAACACTCAGCACTCATGTAGATCGAATAGCAACCCCCAGTCCTAGCTTAGATACCTGCCGCAGGAAAGAATGTGCGGCTGAGCCTTTACAAAGCCCAGTGATTCTGATATAATAATCCGAACACAAAGATAACGGAAAGTCAAGGATACGATACAAAGTGCAAAGGATATCACAAGACAAGATCAAAAGGGAATGACAATATTTTAGGTTAAGACAAATAGAAGTTCAATTGCATAGTGTAAGGAAAGAGAAACCAGAAAATCGATTCAAGTCCAATTACCAAGCCCAAACAAAATTCATATCATTGTAACCATGGAGTCGCGAGCTCCAAATCGTGAAAACTTGGTTGCACGCCAAACATCATTCACCAATATATCCAAATTTCATAACTGTCATAATCATCGATTACAAAACAATTCTAGGATGCAATCCATACGCCCTTAAACAAATAATAAATCTTCATATTTGACGCTTATAATAATCAAATGGGGGACTGTATGAGAAAATCACTCACTCACACTATGAGTCATGCCAAGGTGTCAATGGACACGGCCATGTTACCCCCCCACCCCATTCATGGCTAGGAATCAAATAGTGGCTTGGTTTCTCAAACTGAAGGGTTCAAAGCAAAGTCATATCAAAGTTCATTTCAAAGGGATCTTAGCAAAGGTTCAATGTTCAAAGGTTCAGATATCAAAGGTAGCATAGCAGGGTTCAAATAGAACATAATATAAGTTCATATAAGAGAACCAGATAAAAGCTCAGAGCAAATGTAGCAATTCAACATAAGTATATCTAATGATAGAGAGGGAATAGTCATGAGAAACCTTACACGATAAGGTCAGAATATCTGTACCTTATTCGAAAGCAAAGCAATAATAAAGAAAACCCACAGGATTTATCAAAAATCAACTCCCTCCTGAAAACGAACTTATAGTAAATGATAAATTGAATTAAAACCGACTTTCTATTTTTAGTAACTTTCCATTTTTAGTAACTTTCCATTTTTAGTAAGTTTCCAAAATTAGTAATATTCATCATTTGAGATTCTATTAAGTATTTTGAATAGCTTAGGGACTTAACATGTCAACCTTACAAGTTTAGGGTTAATTATGACAACTTTCCATATTTTAGGGTTTAATATACAAAATCAACAATTTTCAAGGTTAAAAGTGTAAATATCAAAGTTTCACATTCTATTCAGATTATACCTTCCATTTTCTGTATTTACAAGTCAAACCCTTAATTTTACATAATTTACATATTTAGTCCTTTTGGTTTATTAATTAATTAAACATTATCTTTAATTATCCATAATTACAAAACAAGCCCTTATAGATTCAAATATGACAAAATCATACTTTATACATTAAATACTAACCAAACCTTATACTTTTCAGAATTTACAATTTTAGTCCCTCTATTTTAATTAATTACTTTCTAATTACTTATTATATGTAATTAACCATTTTAATCCAAAATAATATCAATATGACCTTTTATACCCCCCAACTTATTTTATACAGAATATATTAAATATAATAACATGTCTAAAACAGACCCCATAGTTTCAGAAATTACAAAACAAGTCCTTATACTTTTAAAATCACAATCGGCTAACAAATAAATCACTAAAACCCTAATTGAATTTTTCCCCAAACATTTCCCAATTTTTATACAATCATTAGCATTAATAGAACCTGGAAAAATTATTAAAACCCTAACCCCAATTTTATTTCTTTCCTTTTTCCTTTAATTCGAAATCGGCAAACAATGATAAATCCCCAATAATTATTCGAATCCTTCATAAATTTTTCCAACAATTTATCTGAGTTATATGTGATATAAGAAACCCTAGAAAAATATAAAATCAATTTTACAAATATCATTTGTGCCGATTACATAAATATTCCAAAATTAGGGTTTCTAATATGATTTAATTATTTCGATCAATATAAAATGCATGAACATTTTTCCCAGGTATATTATGGATTATAAAGATGATAAATGAGATACAAAAATACCTTTGATGATTCTTGATGATTTAATGAATTATTGAACCCGGTAGAGCTTTTCGAACCAAATAATTTCCCACGATCGAACCAAGCACTCTAAAATTTTCCCACTATTTTTCCCACAATCCTTGACCTTCAAATCACCTTAGAAAAATCGTTCTTGCCTTGGAAAAATTCTTTGCCGCCACTTTTGGATTTTAGGGTTTCGGTGGTGTTTTGTTTTAGAGATTTAGCAAATGAAAAGTGTAAAAGAGATATAATGGGGAATTATGCCGAGTTTTGAGGCTTCCAAAAGACTAAAATCAGATTTTATCATTTGCCAAATTATTTAGTATTTATCCTATTTTATTTCATATTTAATTTGTAAAGTAATAATAATTAAATATACTTATTTTCGGCTAAATATATATATACAAATTTTAATTAGTTTTCTTACATAACATAATGTATTTTAATCTTACAAAATTTCATAATTGCCATATTTTGTATTTTCATAATTTCTATAATTAAAATGAAATTTATTTAAGCTTTTATAGATTTTCTTGAATTAGGGGTATTTTGGTAATTTTACACTTGTTGAGATTTTTAGGTTTTACAGAAAAGGTCTAAGATTTTAGACCTTTTTATTTTACATAAACGTGAAACATCAACGTACTAAGGTTAAAACAAAATATAAAGTTTTCCATATATTTTAAATATTTTCCAAAAACTCTCATATTGTAAGTACATATAATGAAGAATGCTTTTGCATCCATTAAGTGTTACTATAAAATCTTTTAAACTTAAATTAAATAATAAATATAAAAAAACATTTATTAAAACCAATCAACCGCAACAACAACTATATAAAAAATCTAAACTACATCTAAAAAATCAATATTAACTATTAAGTAATAATACAACTATACATGTATGTTGTATGGGTTTTACTAACCAATGCCCACTAGGCAGAAGTTAGTGTGTAATTAATATACATAGACTTTCCTAATTAATATAAAAATGCATTAAATACACATTAAATAAACCTATAAATTGTTATATTTGAACATGATTTTGACTTGAATAAACCCGAATTTAATGTATTTTTATGTTAATTAAGAAAGTTTGTGTATATTGATTATACACTAACCTCTGTTCAGTGAGCATTGGTTAGCAAAAACTTATGTTGTATAATTAACTTTTGCATCAACATATATTTAACACCCACAATTAATATAATCATTAAAACACCGTTCAATATAAAAATACAATCAGTAATTCACATAATACAAATTAAACAAGCTATTATTATAAATTTTTAAATGCTCTCCTTAAACACACTAAAACATTTTTGAAATAAAATTTAAGACAATCAATCAAAAAAAATATAAATGACATGTTCATGTTCTTTGCTATATATTTTTAACATACTACGTAATATAGCTTTTCATTATTTGAAGTTATTCGAACCTAAAATTACCGCCTTCTATTAAGTTATTGTCAAGAAAAATGTATTATAAAAAATATCGTTTGTCAGAAAATTTAATTATTTAATACTCGTCGTTGTAACAAGCGAGTACCTTGATATTCAATATAAAATGGTGTTGGATGTTTAGCTCATTGCTTAGAGTTCAAATATAATTGTTAATATTGAAAAGAAATAAGGCTAACATAATATTTAACAAGATTGCGCGAATCACTAGTGGGGTGTGTCGATTCTTTTGTAGTTTGTAATCGGTTTAAACGGGATTAATTGGTGATTAATCGCATTGGCATTTCGGGCAAGTTTAGGTGTTTTTGGCGAGTTTCAGGTATTCACGACAAGGTTTTTCATCAAAAATAACTTGCAATAGATATAAACAGCGACGATAAGTGATTAAAATAAGTTTATAGTGAGTTTTGGGTAAATCCGATAAAATTCGTAGGTTTTTGGAAAGTTTGACCGTCGTTGATTGGCTTTGACGGCTGTTGACCACAGCTGACCGGTTTACACTAATCGACAAAGTTGTAGTTGATTAGCGCCAAAGTGACGATTAATCAATTTTTTAGAATTTTTATTTTCAACGCTGACATTTAACAATCAACCATGTAAGTCAACATGTATTAAATTTTACCTTGTCTTTTAAGAAAACGAGGTTTTGAAACTCGCGCGTTGCGGCGGGGCGTTTGTATACAATAGTAGTAGATTGCTTTACTACCCCGCGTTTGTTTAACTTTACAAAACTAACTATAAACTTAAACATGTAACTACACAAATACAATCCACATCTGTTGTACAAAACTAAGTATAAACTTGAATATGTATAACTATATAAACACAAATTGTTTATAGGTTCAGCCATTGTACTTGTAGACAAATCGTTAGTTACCTTCGGATATGTGACCATGGAAGTTGGATAATATGTTATTTTTGTGGTCTTGGTTAGGATCTAGTAGGATTGCATAAGCACATATTCCGATTGCGTAAAATCTTCACACATAAAAAGCCATCACTTGTAAAACACCTGCACGTATTCATCTCGTTAGAATGTAAATACTTTACTGAAATCTTTTGTGATGCAAGCTGTGACAAATTTCATTAGTGCAATCCACATTAAAATTTATCATGTTTATAATGCAATATTTGTTCAGTGTAGTCTGTTGACTAACTTGTAATTCAGATAGGACATTGTTGTACCAAACATTGGCATTGGCAATGTTAGTGTGTCTAACTAAAAACAAAAACTTAGTTAACTATACTTGATGTCATTTCTAAAGTTGAACTAATCAAATGCATGATATTAACTATAATCCATAAGTTTAATAAGCAATAAGTAACCAATAATATACATACAATTGCTTATTTCAGCTTCAAGTCTTCAAATAACGCGACACAAATTTTGGATTAACAGACGGTAAACAAAGCTAAATAAGTTGTTTTAAGGGGTGTCTAGATTTTCTTATAGACCCTACCTATTATGGGCTTCTTAAAATTCAGGAAATCTGATAAGCTCACTTCTTATATAGCTTTATCAACTTGAGCTTACGTACTTAAAAAGCCATAAGCTAAAGTTAATAAGCTATACATAAAGTGAGTTTATCAGAGTTGAAATAAGGCAACGTACCATTTATCTTCCTGTTAAGCGCGTCTGCTGCTTGCAAGCCCAAGTTTGTAGACGCTGATGAGGTTCTTCTACGGATCCTTACAACATCCGCAAGACCTGACACTAAGAAGCATTAGGCACCGACATTAGTGAGTCTACAGAATAAATTCTGTTTCGATTGTGTTTTACCAAAAGAGTAAGATTTAACAAATCTGATAAAAAAAAGAACATGTCGAACTGGTCAAGCAGCAAGGCGAGAGAGAATAGTAACCCTTATAGATCCACTTTGACCCCGTTAAGAAATAAGACACTATTAGTCAACTCAACCACACATTTACATCCTTGGGTGAGTACTATTTCACAAAAAAAATTAACTATTCGGTCTGCTAATCATGTTAAATAAAGGCAACTTCGATTACTATTAACCATGCACCTACCCATCTTGCCACCTATAGTGTAACTTTCGTATATACAATCTTGTGCTATATAATACCGCTGTGTTTCCTACTCTGAACCTCAAACTCATAATTCTGTAAGTTTTTATACATGTATATTACTGTTTTATGCTACTTGATTAGATTATGGGGTGACAATATCCATCTAACAAATCGCGTTAGGTAAAAGGCCATAACATTTTTCACATCTAACCGACTATTAAATCCGACAAACACCCTTATCCCAAAACATCTTAAACATTTTACACACGGTCACATCTAACCGACTGCTGGATTTTCGGCCATTTTGGTCGTAGTCGATACCTTTAGATGCCTTACTTAATCTGCCCACATAGTAAATTAGGATCATAAAATTAATCTGCTGGCGCACGATTGGGTCCTTGATGCTCATTTACAATTATTTAGTTATCAGTAAGTTCATGATCGCGAACAATCAATATCCTACCCTATGTTAAATAAGGTCGATAAATCAATTACGTTCCAGTTGCTCAATGTAAGATGGCTTCATTTTTTTCCAATGTAACACAATACGACTACTGTAAAAGGTCAGGAACGGATGTCCTTATGCACTTTACTATCGCTGAATCTGCTTCCTATCATATATGTACAAAGTTACTATCGTTGATTCCGCTTTGCATCAAACGCTTAACATATGCATACAAAGTTGCAACACTAAAAGTTAAATACAACTGTTGGGATTTGATGTCGGAATGTAAAGTAAAAAAACTTACCAATTTTTTTTTTCGAGTTGCTGTTGATATGTTATTTTTTTCAGATTCGCCTACCAAGAATTTATTGTCACTCCAAGCAACACACATGATGGTGTAATCTTTCTACCATGTTCATTAGGAATGATCTGAACACGACTATACCTAGCGGACAAAAAATCAATATATGAGTACGTTGTTCCGAGGTCAATACCAATTGGAGTGTAATTTAGTCGCATACTAACTGCCCTAGCTTTCTAAAAGCGCAGAGGCAAAATAATGAAATAACAATATGACTGGGTCAAGTTCGATTATGGTCTGCCTCTAATGGGTCTGCTTGATTATGTTTGAAATATGTAATTTAATTACGATGTTTGACCGAAAAATGAGACAAATTGCAAAAAAATGAATTAATTGCCGTATTTAAGACCATAACTACACAATGCACAAATTAGACTTAAAAGCTTATACATTCTCATGAATCCTCATCTAAGAAGCTTTTGCTTAATAGCTTATTTCCGGCCAAAAAAAATATAAGCTCGTATAAATAACTATCCAAACACCAATAAAGATATTAAAAGGCTTTTGAACAGATAATAATATTATGTTGACACATTGAACCGGATCATTTATTTAACATGACAACATCATTTAAGGTAGCAATAACTTACGTACACTGAATATTTAAAGCCATAAATTTTGGGCCAAGACAATTTACCTCTCGGAGACCTATCTAAAACTGAAGCTTCTGCCTAAGCATTCCAACCACCAAGCCTATACGGATTTTGAAATTATCCATTGAGCCCCTCGTCGGCTCATTTTGTTTAACTCATCTCCATTTTCAGCTGCCTTTTGAGCCCAACTACCTGCATACCATACCACTGTTCTTTTTTTCTTATTAAAACTGGTTTAAACAACACACTAACATAGAATGGCAGGATACGTAGCATTCATTTTCAAATATTAATCCGCTATGGCTCGTTGACTTATTAAACGGTTCAAGGCTTCGACGGTAGCCGATTTCCGAATCGGCTTTTCTTATTAGCGGTAGAATATATCGGAAAGAAGGTCAAGACAACCCCGAATCCATGGAAGTTTAAAAAAACTACTATAGATCTAATACATACAAAAAATATTAAAACAAGAAACCATTATGTATGGTATGTTTGAAGATTATTTGGACAGAGTAGATAGGGTAACAACATTGAAACATCGTATGTGAAGGTCGATATTAGAAGACGTTGAAGAAAAACTTATAGCAGAGAAAGAAGTTGAATTAGGGATATCACCTCGCATACCTGAATTAGATGAAGGTGTGTTGGTAGACTTAGATTATTGAACACGTAGATGTAGAAGAATTTTTGGAAGATTTAATGGATTGAGTATAACGGATTGATCGGCAATGCGAAGCTCGACATTACTTGACTACTGGTACACTAATATATTTCGGGTGATGGCCATTGCCGAAGCTCGTATGTATTAGTATTTTAAATATTTTTAGTTGGTTAATTGTATTGGTTTTAAATAAAGTTTATGATTGTATTTTTTTGTATGTTTCCGGTGCAAATAAATAAATCTATGATTGTATTTGTTTAGTCATGTTTCCGGTGTATTGTTTAATTAAATGTTTGATAATTAACAAGTTTATTAATAAATGTTCGAGTTTTAAAATTTCGAAAAAAAACCGAATACCGAACGAACGGTATAAAAACCGATTCCGAAAAATTTAAACCGAATAAAACGATTCCGATTCATTTATAACCGAAATAAATTATTTCAAAAAAAACCGATAAAACCGAAACCGGTTATTAGAAAAACCGGTTTTTTTAAAACCGGTTTTCTAATAACCGAAAACCGGTTTTAACCGGTCGATTTGCATCACTAGTTAACTATACTTGATGCCATTTTCAAAGTTGGACTAATCAAATACATGATATTAACTATAATCCATAAGTTTAATAAGCAATAAGTAACCAATAATATACATACAATTGCTTATTTTAGCTTCAAGTCTTAAGTAACGCGACACAAATTTTGGATTAGCAGAGGGTAAAAAAAGCTAAATAAGTTGTTTTGAGGGGTGTCTAGATTTTCTTATAGACCTTACCTATTATAGGCTTCTTAAAATTCGGGAAATCTGATAAGCTCACTTCTTATATAGCTTTATCAACTTGAGTTTACGTACTTAAAAAAGCCATAAGCTGAAGTTAATAAGCTATACATAAAGTGAGTTTATCAGAGTTGAAATAAGGCAACGTACCATTTATCTTCCTGTTAAGCGCGCCTGCTGCTTGCAATCCCGAGTTTGTAGACGCTGATGAGGTTCTTCTACGGATCCTTACAACATCCATAAGACCTGACACTAAGAAGCATTAGGCACCGACATTAGTGAGTCTACAGAAATAATAAATTATGTTTCGACTGTGTTTTACCAAAAGAGTAAGATTTAACAAATCTGATAAAAAAAAGAACATGTTGAATTGGTCAAGCAGCAAGGCAAGAGAGAATAGTAACCCTTATAGAGCATTTGACCATTAAGAAAATAAGACTATTAGTCAATCAATCACACATTTACGTCCTTGGGTGAGTACTATTTCACAAAAAAAATTAACTATTCGGTCTGCTAATCATGTTAAATAAAGGCAACTTCGATTACTATTAACCATGCACCTACCCATCTTGCCACCTATACTGTAACATTCGCATATACAATCTTGTGCTATACAATACCGTTGTGTTTCCTACTTTGAACCTCAAACTCATAATTCTGTAAGTTTTTATACATGTATATTATTGTTTTATGCTACTTGATTAGATTATGGGGTGACAATTTCCATCTAACAAACCGCGTTAGGTAAAAGGCCATAACATTTTTCACATCTAACCGACTATTAAATCTGACAAACACCCTTATCCCAAAACATCTTAAACATTTTACACACGGTCACATCTAACCGACTACTGGATTTCCGGCCATTTTGGTCGTAGTCGATACCTTTAGATGCCTTACTTAATCTGCCCACATAGTAAATTATGATCATAAAATTAATCTGCTGACGCACGATTGGGTCCTTGATGCTCATTTACGTTTATTTAGTTATAAGTAAGTTCATGATCACGAACAATCAATATCCTACCCAATGTTAAATAAGGTCGATAAATCAATTACGTTCCAGTTGCTCAATGTAAGATGGCTTTATTTTTTTCCAATGTAACACAATACGACTACTGTAAAAGGCCAGGAACGAATGTCCTTATGCACTTTACTATCGCTGAATCTGCATCCTATCATATACGTACAAAGTTACTATCGTTGATTCCGCTTCGCATCAAACGCTTAGCATATGCATACAAAGTTGCAACACTAAAAGGTAAATACAACTGTTGGGATTTGATTTCGGAATGTAAAGTAAAAAAAACTTACCAATTTTTTTTTGAGTTGATGTTAATATGTTATTTTTTTTAGATTCGCCTACCAAGAATTTATTGTCACTCCAAGCAACACACATGATGGTGTAATCTTTCTACCATGTTCATTAGGAATGATTTGAACACGACTATACCTAGCGGACAAAAAATCAATATATGAGTACGTTGTTCTGAGGTCAATACCAATTGGAGTGTAATTTAGTCGCATACTAACCACCCAAGCTTTCTAAAAGCATAGAGGCAAAATAATGAAATAACAATATGATTGGGTCAAGTTCAGTTGTTGTCTGCCTCTAATGGGTCTGCTTGATTATGTTTGAAATATGTAATTTAATTACGATGTTTGACCGAAAAATGAGACAAACTGCAAAAAAATGGATTAATTACCGTATTTGATAACTTAACTTTCACAATGCTAACAATTAGACTTAAAAGCTTATACATTCTCAGGAATCCTTATCTGATAAGCTTTTACTTAATAGCTTATTTCCGGCCAAAAAAAATATAAGCTCGTATAAATAACTTATCCAATCACCAATAAAGAGATTAAAAGGCTTTTGAACACATAATAATATTATGTTGACACATTGAACCGAATCATTTATTTAACGTGGCAACATCATTTTAGGTAGCAATAACTTACGTACACTGAATATTTAAAGCCATAAATTTTGGGCCAAGACAATTTACCTCTCGGAGACCTATCTAAAACTGAAGCTTCTGCCCAAGCATTCCAACCACCAAGCCTATACGGATTTTGAAATTATCCATTGAGCCCCTCGTCGGCTCATTTTGTTTAACTCATCTCCATTTTCAGCTGCCTTTTGAGCCCAACTACCTGCATACCATACCACTGAGCATCTTATGGTTCTTTTTTTCTTATCAAAACTGGTTGAAACAACACACTAACATAGAATGGCAGGATACGTAGCATTTGTTTGGGTTGATACTACTATTTGGTATAAATACTTATAGGGGTGTTTCGGATTGCTTATAGTGGGTGTCGCCTTAGTTTCTGAAGGCTACTTTCTGCAGTTTTGATTACATAAAAAATAAAGTTTGGTATTACCTGCATCAACTACTTCTCGTGATTTGCCTTCCTTTGTCGAAACTGCTCCTCCTCCTCTTTCACCTTCTGTTGTAGTTGCACCTATATCGAAACAACACACCGCTATTAGAAAACAGTCTGAACTCTGAAGTACACAAATATGTAAAAAAAATTGATAGATGTTCAAATATTACTTGATAATACGTATTTGATGTAGTAGTTTCTTCGTGGCATCATGATTTCTTGACTGAGAACATTTCAAATCTGTCAGGCAAACGGCAAAAATGCTCAACCCAATAATATAAACAATCAAAACCAAAACTGATAAATCCAAAGAATCACCCAAAAGACCAAAACTTAGATCAAATTCTATAATTAAACAGACACTATAGCCATGGCCTTTATATTATACCAATCAAAATCCAAAACTATATAAACCTAAAAATAAATTAGAAGTGATGACTTAAAGTAGGTTGGTTAACTTACATGCAATTTCTTTCCAAATTATCTCTTGAAACTCTTCAAACAAAATCGTTAACAACTTGCTCCGCTGTTGCTCTTGATAAACCACTACCACCGCTGAATAATTTATCTAGTTTTTAATATGGTTATGTGTTTTGATAATGGAATGGGGATTTGGTAGGAAGAGATCTGAGGGTTTTGTTAATGGATTTGATGAGTCACACAACATAATCCACTAATACTGTGTTTTGAAAGCCACGTGTTTATCATAAAAGGGTAAGAAGAAAAACGCATTTAAATAAGGTGGATCCAGTAAGATGCGGGTTCCAGTGGGGGTGGATCGGGTAAGAAGCGGGTTCGACGGGTCTCCGACGGGTCGACCAAAATCAACATTAAATGTATTAATGGTGTGCATTGGGGGAATAATCTTGCCTTTTAATATAAAGGTATAATATAATTGATTTTAAATGCCCAACAATTCTTCATACGCATTTAAGATCTTCTTATTTTGGGAAATAACTCCTCAAATAAATTTGAATGAATAAAAATAAAAAGATTATGAGAAAAACGTATCTTCAACAAACTAAAATTATTATATTTACACATTACTTGATATTAATAGTTTTATAAATATTTTATGTTTACCAAAATGATCACTATTTTTATAAAAAAATAAAATTATTTAAACAAGACTAAAATCAAAAGAAATGTAGGTCAATACTTCATAGATCAATTCTTAACGCGGCAATGAAATGTAGGTCAATACTTCATAGAAATTCTTACTGGATCTTATTAGGTGTGGCTAGGACTTTTTGTTAGGTTTTTTCATAATGAGTTTGTCTAACAACTGCACTACATTGAAGACATTAGTTAAACCGCATTGTTCAACACAAACTTTCCAAGTATAAATGGCATTATATTAATTAATCTTGTTATTTAACACAACAAAATATTATTTTAATTAAATAAACTTAAAGTTTTCTTTTATTATAACGTTAAATCTTGCACTTAGGGCACCCGCAATACAATCTTTTTTGTAATTTATATTCAATATGTTTTGCCAAAGAAAAAAATCACCTGGGTGGCATTTGATTTCAAAAAAACATTTTAAAATAATTTTAATCTGATTCATTCGGACGTCGTTATACATTTAGGTCACTAAATGCGTTTTGTGGAAAACTAGAAGGGGGAGTTGAATAGTTTTATCGATTAAAATTTA
Source organism: Tanacetum coccineum (assembly GCA_026074375.1). Taxonomy (NCBI): domain Eukaryota; kingdom Viridiplantae; phylum Streptophyta; class Magnoliopsida; order Asterales; family Asteraceae; genus Tanacetum; species Tanacetum coccineum. The sequence continues at coordinate 75,494 of BQNB010003935.1, read as the reverse complement.
AGTTTCGAAAATATAGATCGAGTTTGTGTGAAGTCAATGATATTGATTGGATCTGCAAACTAAGAAATAAATAACAAGCACAAATAAAGTAAAAAAAGAGTTAGAGAAGATAGAACCGTGACACAAGTATTAATAGCGGTTCGGCTACAAGGACACCTTCCTTTCCTTACTCAACTCTCCGAGTTCCCAACTCGAGAGTTCGTAAACACTAGTCCACAATCTCTTTATCTGACGGAGAAGCCTCACAACGTCGCTTACACTTTTTTTGGTACAAAGCTAAATACCGGGTTCTAACAATGACTAAATGAAGTACAAGATTCAGCAAGGTGATCTTGACAAGATCATGGAGACTAGCAACAAGATATCTTGAGCTTGATCGTCTCGTATGCAATATCGGCAATTTTTTTCTAATAAGAGAATTACCTACAAATGATAAATAAAACAATGCTAGATCTGAAAATAAGAGAGATATATCATATTGAGAGACAGGTGTAAGAAGAATGGGTGAATAAAATATGAGAAATGGCTTTCTATTTATAAGCAACTTCTTGCACTGTTAACCAGTTCTCGCGATACCCTTTGAGAAAGGTACTGGTTAGTGTAAATCAAGGGTACCAGGTGACTCACAGTGTCAATCTGAATTTTGAGGCCCAAATCTCCCAAAATCTTGTGTAATCTTCCAAGATTTCGTGTAATCTTGTAAGATATGGTTAAGATGTGGAGAGATCATGTTGATGTCATGCATGATGTAAAAATATAAATTAAATTTATATAACTTATAAAATAAAAGTGAAAGTAACTTTGTTTAATATGTAATTGTGATGTGTGGGTAAAGTAAGTTAGGAAGACTATTTATATAAAACTTACATAATTTTAATTTGTAAATATAATGATTTTATGTTTGTTATTGACAAAACTTAAAAGGAGCGTAAAATAGAAATAAAAGTTTTAGGGTTTATTTGTATTAACAATCTCCCCTTTTTTGTTGATGACAAAAAATAAAATTATTGGAAGTAAAGAATGAAATGTATAAGTTTTAAATTGGAGTCTTTTACTTCCTTCTCCCTTTTTTTATCGAAACAAAAAGAGTGTCAAAGCAAAACTAACAAGAGATGTAATGTAGTGAAACAAAATGAAATAAATATTTAGCAATGCAAGCACTATAAATGAAGATCGATTCGAAATGCTCCCCTTTGACAGAAGCTCCCCCTTGATGAGGGTGTCAAGAAATCCAAATGGATTTGGTACTACAAAAAAGAATGTTAGTGATAAATAATAGAAATGAAAGCTTCCCCTTGCTTTGTGAGTACCTACAAGCAAATATGTTAAAATAAAGAGGAAAACATGCTACTGTTTTCCTAGTTCTGGCGGGACATTTTTTCAAAAGGGTACCGTCCTTCATATTTGAAGGGCGCCGGATCCTGTAAAAAAATGAAGACTCGATTTTTAAGTTGGGTTAGTTCATACATAATCAAAGACATAATAATGGATAAGATGTACAAACACAAGCCACAACACAACTAAGATAAGTATGTAAACCTTTAAGCCTTTGTAATAAAATAAGCAACAATTTAGTGACTTTATGTCCTTACAAAATAGATTAAACTAACAACAAGGAAATTTCTATTGACACTAAAAATGAAAAGCCCAAAAGATCAATTTTTTATTCTAATAATTGTCACCAAACATCCTAAGGAAAATTTTGGTGGGTAAGGGTAGTGAGACGTTCGAGAATGTGAATGGGAATGAACCTCATTTCGTCGCAGAGGTCATTGATGATCACTTGTGTCTTTTGAAATGGCTCACAAAACATCTCGCGACTGAGCGGAGGTAAGGTGTCATTTGACAATATTGGTTGAGAGTGTGGCGGAAGTTATGGTGGAAGAGGTGGTAGAGTAGGTTCCATGACATCATAGACAGGTGGCTGTTGCTTGCCAACGTTCCATGGTGGTCAAACAGGGGTTAAGGAGGTGAGGATTGACGATTCATGGAGGGAATATTCGAGAGAGTCAAAAATGGATGAGGAGATGTAGGAGGTGTGTTAGAAAAGAGGTCAACATGCTCTATGTTGATTGCTAATGGGGATGATTGCTTAGATGGTTGAGTGGGTGCCGGGGGTGGAGAGGTTAACGGAGATAGAGTGGTTTTAGGTGTGGTCAAGAGTTATCTTGGAGAGAATCCTGGTGAAGCAATAGGTGTGGTTGGTGGTGACTCAAGAGGAGTAGAGGGTGGTGCCGTTGATAAGTCCGGCTAGGAGGTAGAATTGTTTGATAACGGCAGAGAAGTGGGTGGTGGATTGACAAGACAACATGCACGAACACTAATTCGAGTTGTTCTTTTGAGAGACTTGTTGTCTTTTTTTGACATTATTAGATTTTGGTATGGTTATGATCAAAGTATTGCTGGAAATTGGAGATGTAGATGCAATGTAGGAGATGGTTATTTATAGGCGGATTCAAGCAAGTCATTTAATGTTAAATCTTCCATTTTGGGCAAAATCCAATGGTTAGATTTGGAGTAAATGCTAAAATGTCAAACTCTGAGATCCTAGAACCTGCAAATAGGTTGATAATGGAAGGAAACATGAGGTTTTAAAGTTTAAAATTCATATAGAAAGCTCTCTGATAACCCGGTTCCCCCGGTTCCCTTACAAAATGGTACCACCCTTCGTTATAGATGGGTATTGAGTGTCTGTTGAAAACAAAAAAGAGAAAAAAATAATGGAAGGTGAAGGCAATGCAAAGAATTTTTAAAAGGCTTATGTTTCCAACAAAAACACATGATCTCAAGTTAATTCTAAGAGAGTTCCAGCGTGTGTCTATATGCAGAATAATGTAAGAGTGCGGTAATCTCGGCTCATAGAATAATAAATAAGATATACCCCGAAGTCTCCTATTTTAATATTGCTCCGGTAGAATGTAACCCAAAATTACGATAATTGATTATGTATTTCCCTTTAGCATTCAAGAGACATATGAAGTGATGTATGAGAAAAACGTTTTCGCTTTGTATTAATCAATGAATGAAAAGAATTTTAGGTGTGTCCTAGTCGTGAGAAGTATTTTGAAGAAAATTTCTCTTTCGGGATTTGAATAAAACAAAGAAATCTTTTTGATAATGCACATGCATACATAATAGTACATAGTATTGATACATATAGTAGTATGATCAAAATTTCCTGAAAGTTTTATGTTAAGTGCAAAATAGAATCCTAGACTTAGATTTGAAAAGAAAAGTAGATATCCATACCTTTATGAATGAGGTTAGGTTTATTAGGCGTTTGGTTCCATGAGTCCAAGTCCTAGTCTAATTAAGTTGAAAAGTTCACGTTTGAGTGGTTTGGTTAAAATATCGGTTATGTTATCTTTTGGGGAGACTTTCTCAATTGAGAATGTATCCTTATTGGAGATTAACACAGAGAAAGTATGCACGAGAATATCTATATTCATATACGAGAGTGAAGGATGAGGTTTTCTTAGTCGATGCACCTTTCTTGTCCACATCTGAACGAGGTCATGTCATCTAGTTTAATTCATGAGTCTTACAAGGGCTTGATTTACAACCAACAATGCCTTTTGTTGGCAACCTTGCCTGCAGATACGTATTCGACTTCAGTGATGGAAATAGCTAGGGTTGTTTGTTTCTTGTAAAACTAGGATGTGAGGCAACAACCCATGAAGGTGCACACACCGCTAGTACTTTTTCGATTGATATAGTCTCTGGCATGATCAGAATCAGCATAAACCATTGTTTCTACTCCCATTCCTTTGGGGTACCATAATCCTAAATGTGTTATTCCCTTAATATATCATCAAATAACCTTTTTACGGCTTCAAGATGAAGAGGATTAGGAATCTTCAATGAAATGGTGCTAGACAAACTCGAAACATGATGACCGACCGACTCGCGGAGATAGAGTAAACACCGATCCATGCCATGATATTTTTGTGTTCTCAACGGATTCCCCGTCTCGTCGAGGTAAGATTGGTTTTTGGATGACAATGGTTTTTGGATAGGTTTCAAGCCTTTTAGACGCAAGGTTCTTAAACATTCTTAATATATTAGATTGGTTGAAAAAAGATGTTATAATTCTAGTTCTTGATTTGTAAACCAAGAAAGAATTAAATCACCCATCATAACTCATCTCGAACTCGTGCATGATTTTAAGAAAAATCATCACAAAGCTCTTGAAAGTTGAATACCTAATATAATGCCATCCACTAATATTTGGACAATAATGATATGTGAGTCTCTTTTCTTGGTAAATAGAGTGTTATCTACAATCATAGAGGGCTTGTGACCTAGGAAAAAGTTTTAAGTCGATCATAACCAGCTTTGAGTGCTGTTATAAGACCATAAAGACCTTTTCTAAGTTTATACACAGATTAGGTTTTTTGAAAGCGACGAAAACCGGGAGGTTGAGACACAACACATTCTTCGTTGAATAAAGCCATTTTGTAAGGCACTTTTGCAATCCATTAGAAAAAGTTTAAAAATCAATTGCACAAGCAAAATGCAAGGAGAATTCTTATAGATTCTAATCTTTGCTATAGGAAGCATATTCTTATCAAATCTATTCCTTCTTGTGGTTGTATCCCTTGTTACACAAGCCTAGCTTTGTTTCTGACACTACACATTTTCATCTAATTTTTGTTTTTTGAAAACGCTCATTTGGTACAATGATAGTTTTATTTTTTAGGTGGTGGGACAAGTTTCCATACATCATTAGTTATGAATTTGTTTAATTCTTTTTGTATAGCCATAGTCCAACTTTCATCTTTAATGGCTTCTTTGACATTTTTAGGTTCTATAGGTGACACAAAACAAAAGAAATTACTTTGATTTTGGACTTGATACCTTAATGTCTTTCCGTATTAGTTTCCTATGACCGCTTCAAAGGGATTGATCTTTTGTTTCTTTGAATATTGACAATTTTTTGGTTTGATGGTCCATTTTCCTTACTTTCTAATCTCTTCCTATTTGGATTATTATGAATTAACTTTTGAATGATATCATCATCTACTAAAGGTGATGATTTTGGAGGAGGACTTTCATCGAATCTTACATTTAAAGATTCTTTGATTTTCATGGTTTCTTTATTTAGGATTATATAGGCTTTGCTATTGGCGGAATATCCTAGAAATACTCCTTCCGTTGATTTAGGGTCGAATTTAGTGAGGTTTTTTTGGTGTTGAGAATAAAGAATTTGCTACCAAAAACTTTAAAGTATTCTAAAGAAGGCTTTTTACCTTTGAAAAGCTTGTAAGGAGTTTTTTTTTCGAGAAAGGCCTAATCCAAATTTTATTAAAATATAGGTTAGGTGTCGACGGCATTACACCCAAAACTTTTGAGGATTAGATTGTTCAATAAGCATAGTGCGACACATCCCTTATAAGGTCTATTTTTCCGTTTGACTACCCTATTTGATTGAGGATTTTGTTGAGCCAAAAAGTTATGAGTCATACAATTAGCATCACAAAATGTTCCTAATTGTACCTCGTTATCAAATTCCTGACCGTGATCCATACGGATTGACACAATAGGACAACCTTTTTGTACTTGGATTTTCTTGCTTAAATTTTTAAAATGGTCAAATGCTTCATTTTTGTTTTTCAAAAATCTAGTTTAATTATATCTTGAATAATTCACGACAATGACCAAAGGATAGTAGTTTTTCCTCCATAACTTTGGACCGGTCCGATAGACCCAAAAACAAGTCCATAAGTAAAAGTTTAGCCTTTGGCTTGTGGAACTTGTTTTCCTAATGTTGCAAGTGTCACAAAAATGATTTTCAAATTTTAGTTTTGGTAAATTTCTAATGAGCTATTTAGATGATAGCGATTGTATAAGTCGCATATTGGCGTGACCCAATCTTTGATGCCATAGGGTCGAAGTATCATCTACCGAAGTTAGACAAAGATTATATTTAGGAGTGTTATCGATTTTCATTACATAAAGACCATTTTTCCTAATCCTTCTTTCTATGGTAATGATGTCTTTAAGTATTTCACTTCCGGTTTCGCTAAAGACTACTTTGCACTTTTTATCACATATTTGACCTATACTAAGCAAGTTAAAATTAAAATTATCTACATGGCTAACGTCATTAATAGTTACAGAGTTATGAGTGATCATACATTTGCCAATAATCTTGCTTTTTGCGTTACTACCAAACACTACGTTACCTCTATCAATGGCTTTGTAGGTGGAGAACAAGTCTTTGTTACCCGTCATATGCCTTGTGTACCCACTATCTTTGATCCATTCATCCAGTTCCAATTTAACCTTTATGCATACCTAAAAGCATGAAGCAACTCAAGCGTTTGGTCCCCAATATCTCATGGGTCCATTAGCGTTATACATACCGTTTGGTTGGTTCATGTAAGGGAAAGTGGGTAAGAGTCCCCTTAAACCAAAGTTAGGTTTTGTTGAATTGGTATCCGTGAGGTAGAGAATAGTCCAACCAACTTGATGATAGTCCACTTTTAGATAGAAAGTGTTTGGCACCTAAGATGTGATTTAGGTCGTTTTGGATTTTACATTTTACAAACCCCCTTTGACCAAGTTTTAACTGGTGGTGTTTGTATCCCCTACAATAAGTACTATGCGAAGTTTCTTAGTTATTTAGACAAACTCACTTCTATTTTTCAAAATTGGTTTTAAAGAATCATTAGATGATATAGTTTCCCGGTACCCTCCGCTTACACTATCCGGTTCCCTTTCAGAGGGTACCGGGTGAACCGGTTTCACAGAAAGCTTTTTAGTGCTTTATTGACCCATTTTTCTCGTTTTACATTCGCTAGCCGAAGCTTTATCTTCTATGAATCCAACGAATGTCTTTTGATCATTGCAGGAGTGTTTGGGACAATCACTATAAAAGTATTCTGTATACGCTACAATTGAAAAACAACCTCCTCTTTCTCATACTTTCTTCCTTAAGCTCTTCCGAAAGCCTTTTTGTCCGTCGGCGGTTGTCAGACGAATTTTCCTCTTCTTCTAAAGAACTTCTTGAAGTCCCTTACCGCCATAGCATATTCCTCATCATCACTATTAGAACATGAAGCTTCTTCGTCACTTGATATTTTCTTAGCTTTTAGTGCCAATGACTTGTATTTCTCCTTTTTACTTTTGGAAGCCGCTGAGTCCTTCTCAAGCACTACTTCGTAGGCTTTTAAGTTATCGATAAGTTCATCTAGAAGTAGTGTTGACAAGTCCTTGGATTCTTCAATAGCCGTCACCTTTGGACGCCATTTTGTTGGAAGAGCCCTTAAGAATTTCCTAACATGATTTTGACTCGAAAAAGATTCGTCAAGTGCTTTTAAAGATGTAATTATAGTATTAAATCTAGCAAATGCCAATCAATAGTTTCATCATCGAAAATTAAAAATTGTTCATATTGTTGAACAAATATATCTATTTTATTGTCTTTTGCTTGTTTATTACCTTGATGAGTGATTACAAGCGAGTTCCAAATATCTTTAGCCGTTTTACACATAAAGATCCTTTCATACTCCTTTTTAGGCAAGGCATTATATAAAACTATTTTAGCCTCGTCGTTTTTAGAAAACATCTTTTTATTATCATCTTTTAGTTTTTCATAAGGAATGATTTCATCCTTACCGGTTTCTGTGTTTTTAACAGTAGGCTTGTAATCACCATAAACGATAATATGCCAAAGATTAACATCTTTAGACTTCACATAAGTTTCAAATCTATTTTTCCAATAGATAAAACAATTAGCTTCAAAGAGAGGTGTTCTTTGCATAGATTAAACCTCTTTGTAGTTTTTCGAATCCATTTGATCGTTTAAAGATTTAAAATACAATATATTTTAAAAACTTTAGTAACCTTGCTCTTGATGCCAATTGTGGAAAACTAGAAGGGGGGTTAAATAGTTTTACCAGTTAAAATTTAAGTTTCAAAAATATAGATCGAGTTTGTGTGAAGTTAATGATATTGATTGGATCTACGAACCAAGAAATAAATAGCAAGCATAAATAAAGTAAAGAAAGAGTTAGAGAAGATAGAACCGTGATACCAGTATTTATAGTGGTTCGGCTACAAGGACACCATCCTTGACCTACTCCACTCCTCGAGTTTCCAAATTGAGAGTTCGTAAACACTAGTCCACAATCTCCTTGTCCGGCGAAGAATCCTCACAATGTAACTTACACTTATTCTGGTACAAAGCTAAATACCGGGTTCTAACAAAGGTAGAACCAACCCAATGCTATCAACTCTTTTTACAAGGAAGAGGTATGTAAATACAATGAATAGATGTACAAGAATCAAAAAGATGATCTTGATATGATGGTGGAGACTAGCAACAAGATATCTTGAGCTTGATCGTCTCGTATGCAATATCGGCAATTTTTTTCTAATAAGAGAATTACCTACAAATGATAAATAAAACAATGCTAGATCTGAAAATAAGAGAGACATGTCAGATTAAGAGAGAGATATAAGATGAATGGGTGAGTAAAACATGAGAAATGGCTTCCTATTTAAAGGCAAATTTGTTGCACTGTTAACCAGTTCTCGCGATACCCTTTGAGAAAGGTACTGGTTAGTGTAAATCAAGGGTACCAGGTGACTCACAGTGTCAATCTGAATTTTGAGGCCCAAATCTCCCAAAATCTTGTGTAATCTTCCAAGATTTCATGTAATCTTGTAAGATATGGTTAAGACGTGGAGAGATCATGTTGATGTCATGCATGATGTAAAAATGTAAATTAAATTTATATAACTTATAAAATAAAAGTGAAACTAACTTTGTATAATATGTAATTGTGATGTGTGATGGGTAAAGTAAGTTAGGAAGACTATTTATATAAAACTTACATAATTTTAATTTTTAAATATAATGATTTTATGTTTGTTATTGACAAAACTTAAAAGGAGCGTAAAATAGAAATAAAAGTTTTACGGTTTATTTGTATTAACAATCTCCCCTTTTTGTTGATGACAAAAAATAAAATTATTGGAAGTAAAGAATGAAATGTATAAGTTTTAAATTGGAGTCTTTTACTTCCTTCTCCCTCTTTTTTGTCGAAATAAAAAGAGTGTCAAAGCAAAACTAACAAGAGATGTAATGTAGTGAAACAAAATGCAATAAATATTTAGCAATGCAAGCACTATAAATGAAGATCGATTCGAAATGCCCCCCTTTGATTGTAGCTCCCCCTTGATGAGGGTGTCAAGAAATCCAAATGGATTTGGTATTGCAAAAAATAATGTTAGTGATAAATAATATAAATGAAAGCTCCCTCTTGCTTTGTGAGTACCTACCAGCAAATATGTTAAAATAAAGAGGAAAACATGCTATTGTTTGCCTGGTTCTGGCGGGACCTTTTCAAAAAGGTATCGCCCTTCGTATTTGAAGGGTACCGAATCCTATTAAAAAAATCAAGACTCGATTTTTAAATTGGGTTAGTCCATACATAATCAAATACATAATAATGAATAAGATGCATAACCACATGACACAACACAACTAAGACAACTATTGAACATTTAAGCCTTGTAATAAAAATAAGCAACTATTTTAGTGACTTTATGTCACTTACAAAATAGATAAAACTAAGAACAAGGAAATGTTCTTATTGAAACTAAAAATGAAGCAAAATACAATTTTATTCTAATAATTGTCACCAAACATCCTAAGGAAAATTTTGGTGGGTAAGGGTAGTGAGACGTTCGAGAATGTGAATGAGGATGAACCTCATTTCGTCGCGGAGGTCATTGACGATCACTTGTGTCTTTTGAAATGGCTCACAAAACATCTCGCGAGTGAGCTGAGGTAAGGTGTCATTTGACCATATTGGTTGAGAGTGTGGCGGAAGTTGTAGTGGAAGAGGTGGTAGAGTAGGTTCCATGACATCATAGACAGGTGGCTGTTGCTTGCCTTCGATAGAATCGAACGAAGGTTTCAGATGAGGTGGATTGGTGGTCCGAGGTGGGAGATATTCTAGTGAATCAAAGAATGGATGAGGAGATGTAGGAGGTGTGAAGAAAATGAGGTCAACATGCTCTATGTTGATTGCTAATGGGGATGATTGCTTAGATGGTTGAGTGGGTGCCGGGGGTGGAGAGGTTAACGGAGATAGAGTGGTTTTAGGTGTGGTCAAGAGTTATCTTGGAGAGAATCCTGGTGAAGCAATAGGTGTGGTTGGTGGTGACTCAAGAGGAGTAGAGGGTGGTGCCGTTTGATAGTCGCTAGGAGGTGAGAAGTGTTGATAAGGCAGAGAAGTGGGTGGTGGATTGACAAGACAACATGCATGAACACTAATTCGAGTTGTTCTTTTGTGAGACTTGTTGTCTTTTTTTGACATTATTGGATTTTGGTATGGTTATGATCAAAGTATTGCTGGAAATTGGAGATGTAGATGTAATGTAGGAGATGCTTATTTATAAGCGGATTCAAGCAAGTCATTTAATGTTAAATCTTCCATTTTGGGCAAAATCCAATGGTTAGATTTGGGGTAAATGCTAAAATGTCAAACTCTGAGATCCTAGAACCTGCAAATAGGTTGATAATGGAAGGAAACATGAGGTTTTGAAGTTTAAAATTCATATAGAAAGCTCTCTGATAACCCGGTTCCCCCGGTTCCCTTTCAAAATGGTGCCGCCCTTCGTTATAGAAGGGTATCGGGTGTCTGTTGAAAACAGAAAAGAGAAAAAAATAATGGAAGGTGAAGGCAATGCAAAGAATTTTTAAAAGGATTATGTTTCCAACAAAAACACATGATCTCAAGTGAATTCTAAGAGAGTTCCAGCGTGTGTCTATATGCAAACAATGTAGAGGTGCGGTTATCTCGGCTCAATAGAATAATATAATGAGATAACCCGAAGTCTCCTTATTTTAATATTGCTTCGGTAGAATGTACCCAAAATTACATATTGATTATGTATTCCCTTTAGCATTCAAGAGACATATGAAGTGATGTATGAGAAAAACATTTTCGCTTTGTATTAATCAATGAATGAAAAGAATTTTATGTGTGTCCTAGTCATGAGAAGTATTTTGAAGAAAATTTCTCTTTCGAGATTTGAATAAAACAAAGAAATCTTTTTGATAATGCACATGCATACATAATAGTACGTAGTATTGATACATATAGTAGTATGATCAAAATTTCCTGAAAGTTTTATGTTAAGTGCAAAATAGAATTCTAGACTTAGATTTGAGAAGAAAAGTAGATATCCATACCTTGATGAATGAGGTTAGGTTTATTAGGCGTTTGGTTCCATGAGTCCGAGTTCTAGTCTAACTAAGTTGAAAAGTTCACGTTTGAGTGGTTTGGATAAAATATCGGTTATGTTATCTTTTAGGGAGGCTTTCTCAATTGAGATGTTTCCTTTTTGGAGATTATCACAGAGGAAGTGATGTCGAATTTCTATATGCTTAGTACGAGAGTGAAGGATGAGGTTTTTTCTTAGGTCGATGGCACCTTTATTGTCACATAGGACGGGTATGTCATCTAGTTTAATTTCATAGTCTACAAGGGCTTGTTTCATCCACAATGCTTGTTGGCAAGCCTTGCCTGCAGATACGTATTCGACTTCAGTGGTGGAAATAGCCAGGGCTATTTGTTTCTTGTAAAACCAGGATGTGAGACAACAACACATGAAGGTGCACACACCGCTAGTACTTTTGCGATCGATATAGTCTCTGGCATGATCAGAATCAGCATAAACCATTGTTTCTACTCCCGTTCCTTTGGGGTACCATAATCCTAAATGTGTTATTCCCTTAATATATCTAAATATCCTTTTGACGGCTTCAAGATGAGAGGATTAGGGATCTTCTTGAAAATGGGTGCATAGACAAACACGAAACATGATGTCCGACCGACTCGCCGTGAGATAGAGTAAACTACCGATCATGCCATGATATTTTGTGTTCTCAACGGATTCCCCGTCTTCGTCGAGGGTAAGATTGGTTTTGGATGACATTGGTGTTTTGATAGGTTTCAAGCCTTTTAGACCAAGGTTCTTAAACATTTCTTTAATATATTTAGATTGGTTGAAAAAGATGTTATATTCTAGTTGCTTGATTTGTAAACCAAGGAAGAAATTTAATTCACCCATCATACTCATCTCGAACTTGTCGTGCATGATTTTAGAAAAATCATCACAAAGCTCTTGATAAGTTGATCCGAATATAATGCCATCCACGTATATTTGGACAATAATGATATGTGAGTTTCTTTTCTTGGTAAATAGAGTGTTATCTACCAATCCCATAGAGTGCTTGTGATCTAGGAAGAAAGTTTTAAGTCTATCATACCAAGCTTTGAGTGCTTGTTTAAGACCATAAAGAACCTTTCTAAGTTTATACACATGATTAGGTTTTTTGAAATCGACAAAACCGGGAGGTTGAGACACATACACTTCTTCGTTTATAAAGCCATTTTGGAAGGCACTTTTGAAATCCATTAGAAAAAGTTTAAAATCATTTGCACAAGCATATGCAAGGAGAATTCTTATAGATTATAATCTTGCTATAGGAGCATATGTCTTATCAAAATCTATTCCTTCTTGTTGGTTGTATCCTTGTACGACAAGCCTAGCTTTGTTTCTAGACACTACACCATTTTCATCTAATTTGTTTTTGAAAACCCATTTTGTACCAATGATAGTTTTATTTTTTAGGTGGTGGGACAAGGTTCCATACATCATTAGTTACGAATTGGTTTAGTTCTTCTTGCATAGTCATTATCCAACTTTCGTCTTTAATAGCTTCCTTAACATTTTTAGGTTCTACGGATGACACAAAACAAAAGAAATTACTTTGATTTTGGACTTGATACCTTAATGTTCTTTCGTTTAGTTTTCCTATGACCGCTTCTAAGGGATGATCTTTTGTTTCTTTGATATTGACAATTTTTTTGTTTGATGGTCCATTTTCCTTACTTCTATCTCTTCTATTTGGTTTTTTATGATTTAACTTTTGATGATATCATCATCTACTAAAGGTGATGATTTAGGAGGAGGAATTTTATCGAATATTAAATTTAAAGATTCTTCGATTTTCATGGTTTCTTTATTTAGGATTATATAGGCTTTGCTATTGGCGGAATATCCTAGAAATACTCTTTCCGTTGATTTAGGGTCGAATTTAATGAGGTTTTTTTTGGTGTTGAGAATAAAGAATTTGCTACCAAAAACTTTAAAGTATTCTAAGGAAGGCTTTTTACCTTTGAAAAGCTTGTAAGGAGTTTTTTTTCGAGAAAGGGCCTAATCAAATTTTATTTAAAATATAGGTGGAGGTGTCGACGGCATTACACCAAAACTTTTGAGGGATAGATTGTTCATTAAGCATAGTGCGACACATTTCTTATAAGGTCTATTTTTCCGTTTGACTACCCTATTTGATTGAGGATTTTGTTGAGCCAAAAAGTTATGAGTCATACAATTAGCATCACAAAATGTTCCTAATTGTACCTCGTTATCAAATTCCTGACCGTGATCCATACGGATTGACACAATAGGACAACCTTTTTGTACTTGGATTTTCTTGCTTAAAATTTTAAAATGGTCAAATGCTTCATTTTTGTTTTTCAAAAATCTAGTTTAATTATATCTTGAATAATCATCGACAATGACCAAAGTATAGTAGTTTCCTCCATAACTTTGGACGGTCGATAGACCAAACAAGTCCATATGTAAAAGTTAGCCTTATGGCTTGTGTGAACTTGTTTTCCTATGTTGCAAGCGTCACAAAAATGATTTTTAAATTTTAGTTTTGGTAAATTTCTAACGAGCTATTTAGATGATAGCGATTGTATAAGTCGCATATTAGCGTGACCCAATCTTCGATGCCATAGGGTCGAAGTATCATCTACCGAAGTTAGACAAAGATTATCTTTAGGAGTGTTATCGATTTTCATTACATAAAGACCATTTTTCCTAATCCTTCTTTCTATGGTAATGTTGTCTTTAAGTATTTCACTTCCGGTTTCGCTAAAGACTACTTTGCACTTTTTATCACATATTTGACCTATACTAAGCAAGTTAAAATTTAAATTATCTACATGGCTAACGTCATTAATAGTTACGGAGTTGTGAGTGATCATACATTTGCCAATAATCTTGCTTTTTGCGTTACTACCAAACACTACGTTACCTCCATCAATGGCTTTGTAGGTGGAGAACATGTCTTTGTTACCCGTCATATGCCTTGTGCACCCACTATATTCGATCCATTCATCCGGTTCTAATTTAACCTTTAGGCATACCTAAAAGCATGAAACAACTCAAGCGTTTGGTCCCCAGTATCTCATGGGTCCATTAGCGTTATACATACCGTTTGGTTGGTTCATGTAAGGGAAAGGTGGGTAAGATCCCTAAGAACCAAAGTTAGGTTATTGAAATTGGTATCCCTGTTGTGGAGAATAGTTCCAACCAACTTGATGATAGTCACTTTTAGGATAGATAGTGTTTGGTCTCCTAAGATGTGTTTTAAGTCGTGTTTGGATTTTACTTTTTACAACCCCTTGACCAAGTTTTAAACTGGTGGTTGTTTGCTATTTCCTACAATAGTACTATGCGAGGTTTTCTTAGTTATTTAGACAAACTCATTTCTATTTTTCAAAATTGGTTTTAAAGAATCATTAGATGATATAGTTGCCTGGTACCCTCCGCTTACACTAGCCGGTTCCCTTTCAAAGGGTACCGGGTGAGCCGGTTTCACAGAAAGCTTTTTAGTGCTTTATTGACCCATTTTTCCCGTTTTATCATCGCTAGCCGAAGCTTTATCTTCTGTGAATCCAACGAATATCTTTTGATCATTGCAGGAGTGTTTGGGACAATCACTTATAAAGTGATTCAGATCGCCACAATTGAAATACATACGCTCCTTTTTCCCTTTCATTTATTCCTTTGCTCTTCCGAAGGCCTTTTTGTTGTCGTGCGGTTGTCGGACGAATTTTCCTATTCTTCTAAAGAACTTCTTGAAGTCCCTTACCGCCATAGCATATTCCTCATCATCATTATCCGAACATGAGGCTTCTTTGTCACTTGATACTTTCTTAGCTTTTAGTGCCAACGACTTATATTTCTCCTTTTTACTTTTCGAAGCCTCCGAGTCCTTCTCAAGCACTACTTCGTAGACTTTTAAGTTACCGATGAGTTCATCTAGAAGTGTGTTGACAAGTCCTTGGATTCTTCAATAACCATCACCTTTGGACGCCATTTTGTTGGAAGAGCCCTTAAGAATTTCCTAACATGATTTCAACTTGAAAAAGATTCGTCAAGTGCTTTTAAAGATGTAATTGTGGTATTAAATATAGCAAATGCGCAATCAATAGTTTCATCGTCGGAAATAAAAAATTCTTCATATTGTTGAACAAATAAATCTATTTTATTGTCTTTTACTTGTTTATTACTTTGATGAGTGATTACAAGCGAGTTCCAAATATCTTTAGCCGTTTTACACATAAAGATCCTTTCATACTCCTTTTTAGGCAAAGCGTTGTATAAAACCATTTTAGCCTCATCGTTTTTAGAAAGCATCTTTTATTATCATCTTTTAGTTTTTCATAAGGAATGATTTCCTCCTTACCGGTTTCCGTGTTTTTAACAGAAGGATTGTAATCACCATAAACGATAATATGCCAAAGATCAATATCTTTAAACTTCACATAAGTTTCAAATCTATTTTTCCAATAGATAAAATATTTAGCTTTAAAAAGAGGTGGTGTTTGCATAGATTGACCATCTTTGTAGTTTTCTAAATCCATTTGATCGTTTAAAGATTTAAAATACAATATATTTTAAAAAACTTTAGTAACCTTGCTCTTGATGCCAATTGTGGAAAACTAGAAGGGGGGTTGAATAATTTTACCGATTAAAATTTAAGTTTCGAAAATATAGATCGAGTTTGTGTGAAGTCAATTGTATTGATTGGATCTACGAACTAAGAAATAAATAACAAGCACAAATAAAGTAATGAAAGAGTTAGAGAAGATAGAACCGTGACACAAGTATTTATAGTGGTTCGGCTACAAAGACACATTCCTTGCCCTACTCCATTCCTCGAGTTCCCAACTCGAGAGTTCGTAAACACTAGTCCACAATCTCCTTATCCGGCGGAGAAGCCTCACAATGTCACTTACACTTATTCTGGTACAAAGCTAAATACCGGGTTCTAACAAAGGTAGAACCAACCCAATGCAATCAACTTCTTTTTACAAGAATGATGGATGAAAGTACAATGACTAAATGAAGTACAAGATTCCGCAAGGTGATCTTGACAAGATGATGGAGATTAACAACAAGATAGCTTGAGCTTGATCGTCTCGTATGCAATATCGGCAATTTCTTCTAATAAGCGAATTACCTACAAACGATAAATAAAACAATGCTAGATTTGAAAATAAGAGAGATATATCAGATTGAGAGAGAGATATAAGAAGAATGGGTGAGTAAAACATGAGAAATGGCTTGGTATTTAAAGGCAAATTCTTGCACTGTTCATCGATTCCCGCGGTACCCTTTGAGAAAGGTACCGGCCAGTGTAAATCTAGGGTATCGGGTGACTGACAGTGTAAATCCGAATTTTGAGGCCCAAATCTCCTAAAATCTTGTGTAATCTTCCAAGATTTTGTGTAATCTTATGAGATATGGTTAAGATATGGAGAGATCATGTTGATGTCATGCATGATGTAAATATGTAAATAAAATTTACATAACTTATAAATAAAAGTGAAACTAACTTTGTATAATATGTAATTGTGATGTGTGATGGATAAATTAAGTTAGGAAGGCTATTTATACAAAACTTACATAATTTCAATTTCTACTTATAATGATTTTATGTTTGTTATCGACAAAACATAAGAGGATCGTAAAATAAAAATAAACATTTTTACGGTTTATTTGTATAACACGTTTTTTTTTCTCGAGGCTCAAACCTCTTTCCTAATAAGATGCGGAAGAGATGTCTCAATACCTCTTAATATCTTTTAATTTTTTTTCTTTCATTCTTTTCTTTTACTTTTTTTCTTTAGGTTTTCTAGTGTAGTTTTGTTTTTAATTTGTATTATATATTTTCTCGACATATTCATTAGTATTGGATAGTACCTTAGAGAGAATTAAGAGCATCCTCAATGCAAAAAGTTTTTAATAGCTTTTTGCATTTAATGCATTTAATGCAAGACTTATTTAATCAATAGGAGTTTTATAAAAGACTTTTAGTTTGTCAAGTATTTCTAAAAAGTCTTTGAAAAACCTTATAGTGCAATGCAAAAAACCTCTTCTAAAAGACTTTTCCAAATAGTGAAAAGCTATTCTAATTGTATGCATTGGAGATGCTCTAAGTAGTTATTTTTTTGCTAAACAATAAATGTTAGAGATGATTATATGAGAATGAAGAAAATGCATAAACACAAGCATGGCTGAGCATCGGGTCAAAACCAAACCGAATCGACAAAAATTAAACCGAATCAAAAACTGAATTTAAGAAAAGCATGAACCGAAAACCAAACCGATGTGATCCGAGCAAAACTAAAACCGAACCTAAACCGAACCGAATAGATAGTATAGGCGTATTTTTCTTGGTTTTAACCCAAACCGAACCGAACCGAAACTGAAAACCATAAATATACAAAACCAAAACCGAAAATGATGGGTTCGGTCGGTTCGCCTCGGCTTGGTTTGTCGGTTCAGTTTGGTTTTCGGTTGGTTTTGCTCAGCTCTAAACACAATATATAATTATGACAAGCGTATTTTGCGCATGAACTTTTATTCTCTTCTTTTCGTAATCTTATGATCGCAAATTAATGATACACAGTGATAGTTTAGAAGATGATGATATGTTTAACAACATGAGAGTATAACATATCAATAATAATATATGACTACTTTACAATTTTTTATTATTTTGTCTAACACATATATTTTATTCTCACGTTGCTAGGTTGTGTTATTTTTATGCTGAATTGTTTATTTAATGTTTATAATTGTTTATGTATCGTAAAATTAACATTGTTTGTATCTATAATTATATATAATCTGAGAATTTTTTATACAAAGAACAAATAATATTATTTCATTTAGAGCCTCTTAATCTAGCAGTTGAGGATTAGTCATTATTATATCAAAATTCATATTTGATTCATGGTAGCTTTTGGGTGCGTTTGGTTTGTTATTTAAAATTACTATTTGTATGGATTTGATATAAGGGTGGTATGAAATCGGGTATACGGATATCATTCCTTGTGTTTGGTATTAACTTTGAAGTATTGGTATCACGCATGAGTGGACCCATTATACTTCTAAGAAAACTAATATATATCCTTAAATCTATTTTTATTCATCACAAATTTAAAATAAAGATTAAGATCCTCTAAAGTTCATATGAACTTTATCGGTAAAGTTCTCTCACAAAAATAAAATAAACCGGATCTCTCAGTAGGCCTCACTATTATGTTTGAGAGAGAACTTTACCGGTAAAATTCATATGAACTTTAGAGAATTTCAATCTTTAAAATAATGGTAAAAAAGCATTGAACAAAGGAAAAAGTGAAGTATGGTACTTGGAATAAGATATAAATAAACCCACATTTCTATCCTATAATAGATCTATACCAATGAGGTGACCCAGCGGTAAGGGTTTAGCCTTTAGGACGAGAAGTGCCTAAAGGTCTTGGGTTCGAACCTTGGAGAGAAAATTAATCACTCATTGACCACGGAGGTTCACCTGCCTTGACTCCAGGCTATCCAAAAGGATAATTGGTCCTGGGAATAGTTGGCTTGCAATGTTAAGTCAGACACCCGGATTATATAAAAAAATAGATCTATGATTCTTATTTCCAATATTCTTTCTCATTCATGTATACTAAACATGTTTTTCTTTAAATCAAACAATACTTTCAATCCAAAACCCACCAACCAAACACACCTATTAAATCCTTTTTAGATGTAGGTCATGCTTTGTCATATGGAGACAAAATCAATCAAAAAAATAATACAGAGAAAGCATAAAATTAATGGTTGAAAACAAATTTGCCAGCCAATGATATGTAAAACCTGAACTCTTTATGTGAAACCATTAAGTTAAATCGCGTAGACTGATTTTTTTTACATTAATGTCACAACTTATATTTTTAGGTCATTTTACGTCAATAAACTCAAAACTATTTACCGTGAAACCTTGCTTGTTTACTTTTACGTGAAACCATTAAGTTAAATCACGTAGACTGAAAAACAACTTTAAACGTAAACTGACATTAAACAATCATAAGCTTATGTCAAATATGTGTTATATGACTTCTATGAATATAATTTATAAGTCTGCATAATTTATTTTTCAAGTTTTACATAACACAATTTAACCTAAAACCAGGAAGTGACCCCGCAAACTGTGAAAAACATCTTTGGACATACAACAAATCTAGACTACACTTAGTCTACTTATAATAATATATTAATATACTTACGGATACATTTCATAAGTTACATGCATTTCATTTCATTATTTTTATGTAAACTAGTAACTTTATATACTACCACCTTTTTAAATAATACTTACTCAATATCTTCTAGAAGCAATAAGCTAAATTTGAAAAATAATTTCCCTCCTCTGTCCCCTTTTTCGTCCACCAACCCACATACACAAACCTTACCTACCAAAGTAAGCACCATATTATCCAACCTAACCCCTTTTTACCTCTCTTTAACCACCACTTACACCTTTACACCTTATTAACCAAATTTATTATCCAACCCTTACTTTACCTCCCTTTATCCAACCTATCCTAATAACCATAAGATAATATTACTAGTTGGTTAATAAGGTGCTAAATCTTCCACTATATAAACAAATGATGTGCATAGAAAATATGTAAAACTTTAGAAATTACTAAACTAGAGACTACACATAAATGGCAAGTGTACCAATCGTATATAATATAGTAAAGTAAGGACCGGGTTTATCGTCCCAAGGAAGCCAAAATCAAATCAAGATAATCAACGTTCATTTTACATTTAGTTATGAAATGGGTTTTTTGTTTTGTTGTTGTTAATCTACTAGAATTAAGCTAAATTAATTTAAACTAAGAAAATACTTTAAAATAATTAATTAACTAAAATGGTTTGGAAAAGAATATGATAAAAAAGAGTGTTCACTTAGATAGACTTCACTAGGATTGGATAATACTCAACAAGATGCAATTGTGCGACTCATGTTACAAATATGGTTAGAATTTGAGGGTCTTTATCATCTATCCTTAACAATAATCGGAAAGTGCTACAAAGGTCTTTATAAACACCTCCTCGAATTGTGCTTTTAAAACCAATCTTTGATTTCACAAAACGTTTGATATTTAGAGGCCCGTTGGTACATGAGCTTATTTTGGAGTTTTTCAGGTGATTCATGTTTGGAGAGGTGGTGACTGATTTAGACACAGCTAGAGCCCTACAGTTTCAGTTGGGAGGAGTTAAGAGGCGTATGAGTTGGAGAGAGTTTATTTTGGCCCTGGGATTATACATTGCTGAGGAGATGCAGACTGTTGGATTTGGTGCTTACTGGGCTAAGAGCGCGAGACAGATCCCTGACAAGGGGGATCTGAGGGATTATTAGATAGGGATCTCATATGCTGGAGATTTCCTTGGCACAACCCCATATTACACTGCGATTTGGGATCCGATTCTTAGGTTGTGCCATAGATTGATTGCTTGTAGTATTGCTGGGAGGAGTCAAGCACCTAAGAAGGTGACCGTGATTGATTTGTTTTACTTGAGGGAAAATTGAACAAGATATAATCATAAATCAAAGTCAAGAATTAATCGTTGGTTTACAATGATGTTTGTGGGAATTAAATGGTGGTATTCTCTTCTCCAAATACTCAAAAGCCCCAAAAATCTCCAATGGTGGTCCTTGAGTAGTCAACTTGTTGTGGGTTGGGGGAAGATAAGGAGAATGAAATAAATGGGGATAAATAAAAAAAGCTGGGACATTCTGATGGAACATGGAAGGGGGAGAGAAGATAATCCCTGTGATGGAGGGAGAATGGATTTCGTGGTGGGAGAATGATATGCCATCAAACTCGCCTTGGGTGATGGAGTGAACATTGGATTGATGACAATGTGAGGGATTGGAATGGGTGGTGGGGGTGAGAAAGGATTGAATAAGAACCCTAATTTCTATGGGTATTAATTAACCCTGCAGAAGTAAGATACAGCTTTTGCTCTGAGCGTATGGGTATTGTGTTAACAAACCAGAATTTTCAAGTCCTTTTACGTCAATAAACTCAAACTATTTACTTTGATTTCCATGTGAGGGTTTCCATTTTCTTGATATTGCAAGTATACAAGTGCGATCTGTAACACCCCCAAATAGGGTCGCAACGAAATAAGGGTCCGGGAGTGTTACTTCATAATACAACAACACAAGATATGAGAACAACCTCTAAATGAGTCGTTTTAATAAGATACATTTGATTTACTGAAATGGCTCTAAGCTTAAATAGTTCATTGTTGTGAAAACATAAAGATTTTGATACATAACAAAATGTCCCAAAATGTAATGCAGTAAATCTTTAGTGCATTTAGACTTCAAAATGTATCACGTTCTTGCACTTATTGACCTAAGAAAAACATGCTTAAAAACGTCAACATAAAGTTGGTGAATTCACAGGTTTATGTATGTATATAAAGTAGGACCGCAAGATTCAAAGTGTATGACAATGTAACACATACAATATCACAAAAATGTAATTACGATTCCCTAAGCTCATGACATTGAAGCTACAACATGTATGTCTACAAATTAATGGCAATAGTGTACCCGTGTAGATGTTTAACCCGCAACATCCAAAATGTTTCGATATGGTATACGTCCGTTAGTTTGGTACACCGAAACTAGTGAGTGTTACTCACCCGAATAGGGATGTCAATCCTACATAGATCTATTTATAACACTCGCGTTACCTCAGTAATTGATGTTCATGATTAAATGGGCATAGTGGGTTATCGCTACTTGGCAAACTGTAATTGTCTTAAAGTGTATTTGCTTAGTCCTAATGTTAAAACAAGGCATGTTTCTTACCCCAAAAAATATTATAAATAATTTTAATTGTATAAAATGAGGCTATAAACTCACCTTAGTGAATGAATAGATTATATAAATTAAATGAGTGAATCGTCACGTAAAATCCGAATGCAACCTAATTATTTTATAGGCCGTATGAGTATAGTGTAATTGAAATAAACACAACAATATAAATTATAGAGTTATATCACCACCTAAGAGTTTTTGTTTAAATTATAATTGTCGAAACAATATTTAAGTTACGCTTGATATTTAATGTCCAAGTATATGTGTCCGTAAATATTATCTTTGTCCTACAAATTGATTATTTGTTAACCAATGACTTGATTATGTTTTTATTATTTATATAATGTTATAAAAATAGTTTAGTCATGTTGTAAAATAATATTTATAAAGTTAAAAACATGTATAAAAATAGTTTAGTCATTTTGTAAAATAATATTTATAAAGTTAAAAACATGTATAAAATAATATTTAACTCCATTTTACACGTTCTTTATACCCACGGTTTCGTATTGAGAAAATCTATCAAAATATTATATTTATAAAAATTTGTACATGAACAGTAACAGAAACTGTTATTTATAAAATTACTTTTTATAAACTTAATTATCGATACGCGCGGCTCAAAATCATAACTTCTTCGTTTTAATTCTGTTTTTAGTGTACTTTATATCCACGGTTTTCTATCGAGATGATCTATATAATAAATATTTACAGAATTTATAAAATTCTATACAGTCACAGTTTTTATAAAATAACTTTTATAAACACTTTTTATTTCTCACGCGCTCTCGCGCTCGCAGCGTAATCTTAAAAAATTCATAACTCCTTCGTTATAGCTTCGTTTTTCGAGTTCCTTATATGCACAGAATCCTCATAAAATGTACTATTTGAATAAATTGTTTATAAGCTGTCTAAAAATGCGTGTCAAAACAGTTTATACAAACTGTTTATATATATATATATATCAAAATCTCAAAAAATTCATATCTCTTTCGTTATAGCTTCGTTTTTCGAGTTCTTTATATGTACGGAATCCTCATAAAATGTACTATTTGAATCTCAGGTCTATATATTTTATAAAAATTTGAATCCTTACAGAATATATAAACTGTTTATATATATATATATATATATATATATATATATATATATATATATATATATATATATATATAATTATAGAAATTCTAACTTGATATAAATATTACAAGTCTTCTAATTTGTCTAATACACCATTTTATGTATAATTAAAGTCCTCTAAATTATAGTCCTCCAATTAGCCTTTCAATTCATGGATAAATATCAAGAACATAAAAGAAATAAACTATGATTTCATGTAAACTAATTATGAACAAGAAAATAAACTACAAAACTAGTTTTATAATTTATCAATACTTGTAGTATGTCAACTAAGATTAAGTGTTTTTCATAGGATCTACAATATTTGTAACATCATTTTGCCTATGAACATATATTTTACTTGATTCATGTTATAACTTGATTATATTTTATAAACTTTATAAATAATAACTAAGTGGTGATTGTAACAATATAATACATATGTTGCATATAATAATTGAAATTAATGTATGAGTTGTGTTTGATATACCATGTGTGAATGATGATATGATGAACATATTAATCTTAATACAAAACCCTTACTTAATGTGTTTAAACCTTGCTTCCAAAAACAAACCCTAGCCTTGAAAACCCTAATTCCTTTTTTGGAAAACCCTTGATTTAACTTGCAACTTTACTTGTTAACACCTTAAACTTAACCTTTAATAACCCTTTTATACTTGTAATCTTTGTAAAATAAAAACTATGAATTATTTTGGGAAATGATTTTGAGCTGTGGGCTTTTGAGAGCAAGAGAGGGAGTATTTTCTTGACTTTGATAGTTGGTAGAAGTAGTGAATAAATACTTGGAATATGAACATATTTATACTAGAAATATCTTGCAAAACCATTTGATAATACCATGGTTTTAGAGCGGCGAGTCGCTCTGACTAGATGTGTAAGATCTTATGGGGGTAGTTTCGGTGTAGAAAAAGGCATGGAATTGTTGTAAGAAAGTTGATATTGTGTAAGATAGGTTGCTTGCATTTCCTTATAACACATGTTTGATTCTATAAGGAAAGTGTTTGAGTTTTCTTTGTATTTTATTAATGAGGTCCGACCATATGTATGTATGTATAAGGAATTTATAAAAGTTTGAGTACTGGGTATAATTCTGGGTATTTGATTGAGTATAGGTAGGCGCTCGCTCTCGCGGCGCGCTCTGCTCACTCGCACTCTCGATCGCGCACGATTTTATAGCATCCATTTTATCCATGTATTTAACCCATTTTGTATAATTATTGTAAAGAATTGTTACTTAATCGTTTATATTTGAGAATTGCAGTAATTATGGAGTACTTGGTGAATATTAGCAAAAGGCGCGCATTCTGGAGCTTAAACGAAGATATTTTAAAGATTACTATTCTGAATACCACTACGTTGTATCCATCAAAGTAGATACGGCGCATCCGTGCCTGCACTCACCAAAAGACCACAAAGGAAACAAGCTCAATACGACGTATCCAGAGAAGCTCAATATGTCGTATTCAAGATATTGTATGTGAAGATTTTGGAAGATATCAAACATGGTCCATACTCCAAGAAACTCCAATACGTCGTATCCAATCCCTTGGATACGCCGTATCGAACCAACTTCTAGACAGTATAAATAGAAAACTCAAAAATGAGTTTTAAGTGTGCTAAATCATATTCTTGATACCTAAACCATAAAAGTCGATTTTCAGAGGGAGAATCTTCGTCGCATCTCTCTCGCTCGCGCGTCTTGCAACGCATTCAATCCATAGAGGACAACGTGTAAGTTTTTTATACTTTATAATCGTTTCAAGTTTTTGGTATTATTCGTTTTAACTCGTTAGTTTACTTGGCTAAAACAATTACTCTTGTATTAATATGATGTGTGGAAGGGCTAATACCTTCGGGTATTCTGACATTATTATAGAAAGATCTGAATGTTTTGTTATGTTTATATCTTGATTGCTTAATTTATATTGAATTGTTGTTTAGGGTTAGATCAAAATCATACTTGTGTATGTGCTTTTGTATGTGACCTTGTCATTCAACTAGATCTAGTGATCGTGGACCAAGTATCTAGAGCTGTCGGGTGATAAGTATGATATAGAGAGATAGTGATGTTTACATCTTGAATCATAGGTTCACAAGTATTATCCTTCTAAAATGTTTAGCTTGGATACGCTTCTGGCTTAATAGTTTACTAAAAACTGCCTTTGGTTTATTGAACATGTTGATTAGTAGGTGAATCTAGATAATTCAACAAGTAATGTTCTGATTCCATTGGATAGTTAGATAACAGGCCTACTAGTGTATAAATTGCCATTAAGCAGTAAGTGGGTAAAGTCTCTATGAGCTGGGCTTAACAGAAGATCACCCATTGCTTTTAATCCTAAGATCAGATTTATAATTAGCAAATAAGGATACTTTATGCGGATGCATTAATTATGACAGAATTAATGTGTCTAGGTCTTAGGATGAAGTCCCGCCTAAGTCTAAGATATTGATATACCTCTTCGGATAAGAAATCATTGCACTAAAATAACAAACCAAGTTCTTATCGGATTAAGATGGCTAATTAACTGTTTATCTATCATAAGGCTCGACCGCTCTTTTATCTTATGTTAATTTTCTTGGTTAGGTTAACGTGTCATTGAATTGATTGTTGTCACCAACCAAACTCGTTGCCAGTTATCAGTTCCTGTAGAAACCCCCCCCTTTTTACCTATTAGAATTAGGATTAGAACAAACATAGGATTAGCATAGGTTTGACTTATATTAGAATTGACTTAGATTAGATAACCAAGATATAAAAAAATTCAGAGATTTAACATCACGAGTCTACCACCGACCGGGTACACTACCCGTTAAAGTGTTGTTTTTGGTTAAGTCGGGGAAAACTGAATAATTTAAACTTGAATAGTAAAATTATACAACCCACAACGTACACATCAAGTTTTTGGCGCCGCTTTGGAGAGTAAGAATTAATCTTGATTTTTATTTTATGTTTTGGTATTAACATCTCTCTCCGCCACTATCTCTCCACCCCCCTTCCTCGCCCGCAGTAGTGTAAATTAGTTAGGTATCTTAGACTAGTTTATTTTCCCTGCTTGTTTGCTTACTTGTGTTGTGATCGCATATTCAGTTAACTGAATACGACATACTGGTTATTTAACAAGTTTTTCTAGTAAGATTATTTCAGGATGGATGATCCGAACATTACTATGGAGGAATACATCAGGCTCGAGGAAGAAAAAGCTCAAAAACATGAGAAGTGTCGCGCTCTCGCGCGCTCGTCTCTCACGCGCTAAGTATGGTAAGACCTAGTATGATGAAGACATTCACAACCTTAGATCCATTGAAACCGAATTCCAAGCTATAACCTTTAATGACGGGGTATCATCTGAAAAAACACTTTCTTGTGAACCCACGGTAAGTTCTCTTAACGATGAAATTGACTTTAGAGTTTCATTTGACGATTCCTACGATGAAGATTACACGGTAATTTTTGACAAAAACTCCTTTTCTTATAAAAACACTCCCCCTACGCGCCGCTAACCATCTGCCCTCGCCGCCCTGAAAACGGATTCGGAAAATGATAATGAAAAAGTAATGCCTTCACTTCCATCACCTGAGCCTGCGATTAGTTGTTTTGATGATTTAGACTTATTTAAAGATTTTGATAATGAATTTCCAGCCATTGTTTACAATGATGCCCAAACGTCTAAATCAGATTTATTAACTGAACCAGTTTTAAACCCTCAACATATCGATGAATTTGATTTAAATGATAAAACATCATTGTCTGAATATGATGAAGAGGAACAAAACGTTTTGTACTTTAATGATCTTTTCCCCTTCAACATTATTCATCCCAATGATTTAAAGTCGGAAAAAGACAATGATGATAATGAGATCGATATAATACAATCTTCGGGGGGTAATGAAATTACACATGGGTCAAATATGCTTTTTGAAATAAGTCACGATAAAATCACTAAAACTTTCAGAATGGGAAGTTTTGTCATGAAATTAAATGTAAATATCTTGATTTGGAATTATTACGCAAACATAATGCTATTCTATCTCATTATGAATTTATATGTGCCGTTTGGCATTCCGTTTGACCCTAAGTGGTATTATAAGGATGGTGATTGTGCGCTAATGTTGCGAAGGCCAAGGTACGTTTTCTTTGCTTTATTTAAATTAGGAAAATTGGTCTCCAAGAACGGATACGACGTATTAGGTCAAAACCTATACGGCGTATCCACTGTTTTTAACCTGCGTTGTCTAAGTCAACAAAATTCGCCAATACGGCGTATTACCCAAACCTTAATACGGCGTATTGAGTTTGGGTATAAAAGCTCAACCAATATGTCGGATCTGTTTTTACCACAACTTTTTCACTCCCACACACACAAATTTTTACTACAATTCTTGGAGATTGTTTGTGATTTGATCAAATATTCGTTCCATCCTTTATCTTAATCCTTAGGTAATTTGTTTTACCCTTTTCCTTTTTAATTTGCGATTGAATTTTGATTTAGGGTTAGGGTTTAGATTTGATTTTTAGGATTCGATATGTTAAGCCATAGAACTATATGTTTAGATCCTCATTACCCCCCTGAATAAACTGTTGGTAGAATTGTTAATTGGGTCAAAATAGGTGAACAGGGGAATTCCCTTTTTGTTTTCACGCTCGCGCGCGCACTCGTGCACTCTCGCTACGGGTAATCCACTCAAAGGATTACGGCGTATTGGCCAAATTTTACCCAAATTTAAAACCCCAATACGACGTATTCAGTAAAATGAATACGACGTATTGAATTGAAAAGGATCCTGCATTTTTCAAACCCATACGCCGTATTGACCATATTGATCCTTATATGGCATATTGACAATATTGATCCCTGTACGGCGTATCCATTTATGAATACGCCGTATCCACCCCATAACCATATGTTTAAAATTCTATAATCTTTGTGTTATTCTCGTTGATTTTACAGATATGGCTCACTTCACCACTGGTGATTCAGAGCACAGTACCTTAGTCCCCCGAGGGTTACAAAACAAGATGCTGATATTGCGGATTTCGAGGCGAGATTGGCTAGGATATACAGGAGGGAGGTGCACAGGGTGCAGGTATTTGATTTTGGGGGATTGTCAGATTTGATGGTTGAGGGATTGAGTGCTAGGATGCTAATGGAGCATAGGGAAGCTCAAGGGAAGAGTGTGTTTACTAGCTGAGCTTGGAGGCAGCTTTTTGATATTAGTGCCCGTTGGTTACACGAGCTTATTTGAAGTTTTTCATGTACATTCAGGATTGGAGAGGTGTGACTGATTTTAGACACCTCTAGAGATGATCAGATGTTTAGATTCGGGTGATATTGGGCCAACGAGCTCGAGACATATCCCCGAACAAGGGGGATCTGAGGGATTTATTGGGCATGGATCTCATATGCTGGAGATTTCCTTAGCACAGCCCCATATTACACTGCGATTCGGGATCCAATTCTTATGTTGTGCCATAGGTTGATTGCTTGTAGTATTGCTGGGAGGAGTCAAGCACCTGAGAAGAGTGGGAGTGAATGATATGTTTTACTTGAGGGGGGATGGCCGTTGCTCGGTCAACGTCCCTTATTTATTGGACTAGGTTATTTGAGATTGTTTGTTGCTAGGGGAAGAGCAGAGTTATATTATTGGGTGTGACAGTTTGTAGTCGAGTGTCTGAGAATTTTAGACTCCTGCCTGCAGAGAAACTTGAGGATGACGGTTATTGACCCTGAGCTCTCGATTTCGATATGGCTGAGCTGGTCAGTGAGGTTGTGATCTGTGTTGAGATTGATGATACATGGGCTTGGGTAGCCCTAGGGCCAGAGAGGCAGCCCGATGCCGCGGTTGGTGCCCTTGGAGTGGCTCAGGATGCTCCGGTTGTTGATGAGGGTGTCTAGGCTGATCCGACACTTGTACAAGAAACACCACCACTACCACCAGCTACTGCCAAGACTATGTCACAGAGGATGGCCAGACTAGAGGAGGATGTACATGAGATTCGTGGGGCATTGACTGAGCAGCGCGAGGTGATTGATGCGATGGCTCCTATTTTTCCAGATTCAGTACATGGGCTATCACTAGCCTAGCACAGATGATGGATAGGGCAGGTGTGACATACACGAGCTATTCTGAGACACTGAGAGAGTATCAGAGGCGTAGGGTCAGACAAAGGACTGGCAAGGCCAGCACCACTATAGCTCAGTAGGACCAGCAACAGCCAGACCCATGATCCCCTTATCCTTATCTTTTGTTTCTATCTCATATACATTTATATTATTTATACCATGTTGTACCTAAAAACTGCTTATCTTTTGTATATATATATCATGGTATGACATTTTGACTTGTTTGTGTATGATAGAACAAGACTGGCAATAAGTTCAGCACCATAGCTCGTGAGTACATTTCAGATACAAGCATCATATCCAAACAAACAGAATTAAGAAGAAGGATGATTTCAAGTGTGTGGAAGATGAAGAAAAGTCTAACTTAAAGACTTCGCTGTAAACAAAAGTGCTTCCCGGGAGACAACCCGGATTGTTATTTAATTTTATCGAGTCTGTCTTCCCAGACATCAATACGGCGTATCCGCTCCATACCATACGGCGTATTGATTGTCTGGACGTTATCAGTCTTTAATTTTTATGCAATTTAAAAACATTATTGTCAGTTTTGGAAATACGGTGTATTCATGCACATGATATGGCGTATTCACCAAAACTGACCCGTATTTAGTCTGTTTAGTTTAGTTTAAATTAACCATAGGTACCAAGATAGGAATACACGTTTTTTCATATGTTTTATACAGGACCTCGTGAAAGAAAATCGATGAATATTGGTGGAGAATTTACAAATCTGAAGATCTTAAAGTGTTGGAGTCTTAAAACATCAAGGCGGTTGTTCAACACAATCTTGCTCTAATAAACTCAACATGGAGAATCTACCGAGCAAATATCAGGGGAATTTCTCATTCTAATTCTTTTTAATTCCCGTATTTAATGTTTTATCTATACAACGAGGACGTTGTATAATTCAAGTGGGGGATGGAATTAGAATGTTTACTTGTCCTAATTTTCACAATAAAATGCTTAAATTATGCTCAAATTTTTAATTTTTTCAAGCATACTTTTGTGTAATTACTTGATACATAACCCGCATACAATAACCCTTGTTAGATATTGTGAGGATTTAACCTTATCCGTTTCCAAATGTTTACCCAAATTCCACAAAATATGAGTGTGTCGGTGATGTAGTAGACTTTAGAACTTGGCTTGGTATATCTATTCCAGACTACAATAATGAGTACTATGGATTTAGATGGAGTAACTTGTTTAAATTGGTAAATTTTAGGATTACACCCAAATCGCCTTTACATGTTGCTTATTAACTAAATACAATGGTTAGAGTGGTGGGAACGGTTAAGCCGTTCGGCTCGTGTCGTTCTTAAAAAGTGATGCCACGTCAGCAAAATGCTGAACGGCACCAGAAACTGAACGACACCATATTTGATGTAGCATCCGTTGGCACCACTTTTCTGGTGCCGTTGGGTTATTTTTTTAATTTACTTAATTAAAAAAATACCTAATATAACTAAAATTTAATTTATTAAAATAAAAAAAACATTACATTAAATTAGAAAAAAAAAACATTACATAGAAATAAAACATTACATAAGATTAAACATTACGTAAAATTAAAATTACAAACTAATCATTATTCGATAAATGCTCCACAAGTGCCTGTCGAAGATCGATGTGTGTTTTTCTATCTCGAAGTTCTTTTGACTTCCTAATATGTAAATCGCATCTTTCGACCTAATCTCGTTGCATATTCGGCGCTGGATTAACGAACAAATCTCTCACATTCACTTTAAATCCTTCGTCGTCCAATATCATGTTATGTAACATTATACAACAATACATGATTCTTTTCAGCGTGTTGATTTGGTAAGGATGAGCGGGTTGTCGTATAATTCCCCAATGACCTTGTAGGACTCCGAAAGCTTGTTCAATATCTTTCCTTGCAGCTTCTTAAACTCTTTTAAACTTCAAGGATTTTTCATCCCTTGCAACAGGAAACATTTTGACAAACGTAGACCACGCTGGATAAATACCATCGACTAAATAATAACCTTTCCTATATGTATGTCCGTTTAATACAAATGGACATTCCGAAGCTGTATCAGCAAGTTCATCATCAAATAGTAGGGAACCATATAACACATTTAGATCATTATTCGCCCCTGGAACCCCAAAAATATGCATGCCAAATCCAAAATCTTTGATCTGTCACAGCTTCTAACATAACAGTTGGGTATTTATGATCCCTTCTTTTAAACTGCCCATGTAATGCCTTTGGACAGTTTCTCCAATCCCAATGCATACAATCAATACTCCCGAGCATTCCTGGAAGTCTATGTTTTTGTTCGTGCAATTGATATGTTTTTTTTATATCCGCTGTAGTGGGTTTCCTTAACAACTTTTCAACGTATAAAACATGTATGCATTTAGTAAAGTTATCTAAACATTCTCGTGAAGTACGTTCAGCAATTTGTAAATACTCATCAAATGCATCAGGTGCAGTGTCGTACGCCAGTTGCCGTATGACGGATGTGCACTTCAAAATATGACCAATACTTAAATGACCGGTCGCATCGTAACGTGGTTTAAAATAAGTAAAGTACTCGGGAATAGGCTCAACATCATAACTTAAGATATTGTTGACTATTTTATTAAAAAGTGTAGAGCTCATACGATACCTTCGCCTAAATTTTTCTTTCGGATATTTAGGTTTAAATTCATCGTTGCCAAAATAGTCTTTGAGTAGCCGTTGTTCCGCAGTTTCTCGTTCACGAGGTATGTATGTCCTCCTCCTCTTTGGATCCTCACACAAAGCTACAAAATGTTCATACGCCTCATAATCCTGCGTATATCGATCATAGTCACTTTGAAAATAAACATCATAATAATCGTATGTGTTGTAATCGACGAGATTATTTGGATCCATAGGTGAAAGAAAATTGGATATTATTGAAGTAGAATATATATTGGAAGTGTGTGTGAAATATGAAATAATAAAGAGGTATTTATAGGATTTTTAAAGGGTAAAAATGGGATTTTTGGGGTATAAAAATTCAAAAATGCGCTCCTCCAACAGCCATAAACAGCTAGTTTTAAAAAAAAATTAAAAAAATAGAATGGCGTGGGCTGGTAGGAACGGCGCGAGACCGAACGGCGCGAGCACCGGAGTCGTACGCCGTTCTTTGGCGCATGGGAAGAACGCACCCGTTCCCCTACCTCTTAGTTAAACCCCATATAAACCATTTGTTTACTCTCATTTTAAGAGTAAGATACCCCTAGAATAACTCATGGAGCCAATCCTTTAGGAACTACACCAATTATTTGTTTCGTTACACCTTTACACCTTAGCCTACCCTGTTAGATTAAGTTTATTTTACAGTTGCTAGTTGCTTAATGTGTAAAATTTGTATTTCCCAAGTCTTGTGTCTATTTTGGTACGGTTGGAAGAAATTTGCACATCACAAATGGGAATATATATTATAGTCAAAACTCTTGTATTTTTACTACCATCATAATTAATGGTACGTCCGAAGAACGAGGAATTATCTGGAATTATTATGATCATAAAGATGGTAAAACTACACTGAGTTTCGTAGTATAGTGTTAGCAAAAAAATAAAATAAAAAATTGAAAAATTAGAAAAATTGCAATAAAAAAGAGAAGGAAAGTGTCAAGATAATCGTTTCGCGACTACCGAAGGAATCGCATGAAGGATCGATTATTCGTTGATACAAATCGACGATGTAAAGTATTGTATAAAGTGGAAGATATCGCCGCTTTCCTTGTAAAGTATGTAAAGTTTAGGATGAATAGGAAGTTGACCGTTATGGGAACGCCAAGTTAGGTTGTTGTTTTTTATCTATGATCAAGACGTTGTAAATAGCCGTGTCTTTATCATGGTAACGGTCAAGAAAAAGTGTCTAGCACCTTGTATTTTAGACTTAACCTATTTGTTTTGTAATTTTTATTTAACAACAATTTATTTCCCTTTTCTAATCATTAACCATGGGTTTTACGCGAATAAGGATGTGATCGAGCGTGCATGTTTATTCCGTCGTTACGGCCATGTATGCATGTCTCAGCCTGTTGGTGATTTATTATATTGGTGAAAGTTAGAGATTCCTATACCCTATATTACTCTCCTAGTCCTATTTTAGCTTATTCGAGGTGGGTATGTGAGCAGTCACATGTGTCTTCCCTTCGTTACGGGTGTGTATGTGTGGTCTTTGTCGCCCTCCTAGAATATTAGTATCGATAAAATTTAGTTAGAGTAATCAACCTTAAGCCTTATCATAAAAACCCATATTTACCTTTATAAACTTGTTATTCCTTAGCTTTAGCGGTAGAGATGTGTATCCTTGCCAAGCTTATGATAGAATACTCGTCACAACCGAGCAATTGATCGAATTAGTTACATGTTACTACATAGATTAGTTGAGTGATTTGAGTGATTTCATCTTCTAATTTTGTGAGGCGTTTGGTTGTGTACTTGTAATAGATCAAATAAATGCTTTAACAGAAAATATCCTTAGGGATAAATTTTTCATTAACTTCTAAAGCTACTTTGAGAGACAAGTGGATTCAAGTGGGGAGATATTGTTAACTCAAATGATGATCTATTTTATAAGCTGGTTATTTATCCCTATGTAGTGTTAACCCATTTTGTATAATTATTATAAAAAATTATTACTTAATCATTTGTATTTGATAAATGCAGTAATTACGGAGTACTTAGTGAATATTAACAAAAAGGCGCGCATTCTGGAGCTTAAACGAAGATATTTTGAGGATTACTGTTCTGATAACCAATACGCCGTATCCATCAAGGAAGATACGGCGTATTCGTGCCTGCACTCACTAAAGACCACAAAGGAAATAAGATCAATACGCCGTATCTAGAGAAGACCAATACGCCGTATTGGGGATACTAGTATTGAATATTTTCTAGAGATATCAATCGTGGTCCATTCCTCATAAAAACCTCAATAAGTCGTATCCGAAGGACATGGATACGCAGTATCGAACCGACTCCAGTCTCCTATAAATAGAACTAAAAGCGTGTTTTAAGTGTGCTAAATCATATTCTCGATACCTAAACCACAAAACTCGATTTTCAGAGGAGAAAAAGAGCAGAAGAGGTCTTGCAACGCATTCCAATCCATATGAGACAACGTGTAATTTCTTATACATGTAATAGTTTAGTTTTTGGTATCATTCGTTAACTCGGTTAGTTTACCTTGGCTAAGCCATTACTCTTGTATTAATTATAATGTTTGAAGGCTAATACCTTCGGCTATTAGCCATTATTATGAAGATCTGAATGTTTGGTTTTGTTTATATCCCGATTGCTTAATTTATCATTGTATGCTTGTTTATGATTATCAATTTATACTTGTTTACGTGCTTTTGTATGCGACCTATCATTCAACTGGATCTAGTGATATGGACCAAGTAATCTAGATGTCGGAATGGCTCTCCATATAGTGATTTATACATCTAGAAACATAGGATCACAAATATTATCCTGCTAAATCCGAGCTAGGATACGCTTCTCGCTTAACTAGATATCATATATTGCCTTTGGTTTATTGAACAAGTTGACTAGCAGGTGAACCTAGATAATTCAACAAATAATGTTCTGATTCAATTAGATAGTTGGACAAGTGGACTACTAGAGTATACATTTCCATTAAGCAGTAAGTGGGTAAAGTCTTAATGAGGTAGGGTTTAAAAGATCATCATTGCTTTAATTCCTAAGATAGATTATAATCAGCAAATAAGGATGCTTTATGCGGATGCTTTAATTGTGACAGAATTAATGTGTTTAGGTCTTAAGATGAAGTCCCGCCTAAGTCTTAAGAATGATATGCCACTTCGAGATAAGTAATATTGTCACTGAATAAACAAACAACTTTCTAATGGATTAATGATGGCTAATACAGTTTTCTATCATAAGGCTTGACCGTTCTTTTATCTTATGTTAATTTGCTTGCGTGGGTTAAAGTGTCTTGAATTGATTGTAGTTACCACGAAACCCGTGCTAGTCTCTCAGGCGGAAAACCCCCTTTTACCTGTTAGAACTAGGATTAGAACTAACATAGGATTAGCATAGGTTTAACTTAGATTAGAATTAACTTAGATTAGATAACCAAAATATTAATAAATTGATAGATTTAACCTCGATTCGACACCCTACTTACCACGAATCTACCATCGATCGGGTATATTGCCCATTAAAGTGTTGTTTTTGGTTAAGTCGGCAAAATATAAATTTAAAACTTGAATCATAAAAATATACACCACGCAAAGTCACATCATATAACGTCTATTTTATAGCCATATTTATCATTTTAAGAGTAAGATACCTAGAACAATAACCCTTGTTAGATATTGTGAGAATTTAACCTTATCCGTTTCCAAATGTTTACTCAAATTCCACAAAATATGAGTGTGCCGGTGATGTTGTAGACTTTAGAACTTGTCTTGGTACATCACTCAAGACCGCAGTGATGAGTACTATGGATTTAGATGGAGTAACTTGTTTAAATTGATAAATTTTAGGATTACACCCAAAACATCTTTACATGTTGCTTCTTAACTAACTACACTTATTAGTTAACCCCCTTATAAACCCTTTGTTTACTCTCACTTTAAGAGTAAGATACCATAGAGCAACCCGTAGAGCCAATCCTTTACGAAATACACCAATTGTTTGTTTCGTTACACCTTTATACCTTAGCCTACCCTGTTAGATTAAGTTTATTTTACAGTTGCTAGTTGCTTAAAGTGTAAAGTTTGTATTTCCCGAGTCTTGTGTCAATTTTGGTACGGTTGGAAGAATTTGCACATTGCAAATGGGAATGTATATTATAGTCAAAACTCATGTATTTTTACTACCATCGCAATTAATGGTACGCCCGAAGAACAAAGAATTACTGAAGGAATTATTATGATCGTGAAGATGGTGAAACTACTCTGAGTTTCATATAAAGTTAGATGGAAAAAAAATCAAAAAAATTAGAAAAATCGCAACAAAAAAGAGAAGGAGAGTTTAAAGATAATCGTTTCGCAGCTACCGAAGGAATTACACGAAGGATCGATTATTCGTTGATAACAAATCGACGATGTAGAGTATTGTATAAAGTGGAAGATATCGCCACTTTCCTTTTAAATTATGTATAGTATGGGATGATTGGGAAGTTGACCGTTACGGGAACGCCAACTTAGGTTGTTGTTTTTGATCTATGATGAAGACGTTGTAAATAGTTGTGTCTTTATCATGGTAACGGTCAGGAAAACGTATCTATTAACTTGTATTTTAGACTTAATCTCTTTGTTTCGTAATTTTTATTTAACAACAATTTACTTCCCTTTCCTAATTATTAACCATGGGATTTACGCGAATAAGGATGTGATCGAGCGTGCATGTCTATTCCGTCGTTACGGCCATGTATGCATGTCTCAGCTGCCTTGTTGGTTTATTACTATTGGTGAAAGTTAGAAGATCCATACCCTATATTACTCTACTAGTCCTACTCTTTAGCATATTCGAGTTGGGAGTGAGCAGTCACATGTATCTATCCCATCGTTATGGGGGTGTATATGTGGTCTTTGTCGCCCTCCTGAAATATTGGTATCGATAAAGATTAGTTAGAGTAATCAACCTCAAGCCTTATCATAAAAACCTATATTTACCTTTATAAATTTGTTATTCCCTTTAGCTTTATAGCGGTGGAGCTGTGTTATCTTTGCCAAAGTTAGGTTAGTGAATAGTCATCACTGATTTTATTTTACTTGTCACTTTTCATAGAAGCAATAATTGAGCGAATTAGTTTAATAATTACCACATAGATTAGTTGAGTGATTGTGTGATTTAATCTTCCTATTTCATTGAGGTTGTTTGGTTGTATATTTAATGTCTTATCACGATAAATGCTTTAACGGGAACAATATTCATTAGGGATACATTTTTACTAAAGGCTACTTGAGGGGCATAGTAGGATTCAAGTGGGGGTGATAAGTTGTATGACATCAATTAACGTCTATTTTATAGCGATCATTTTTTATCCCATTGTAATTAACCAATTTTGTATAATTATGTTGCGCACTTCTAAAGGCTATTTGAGGACAAGTAGGATTCACGTGAGGGGATATTTGATGACATCAAATATCGTCTATTTTATAGCATCATTTATCCCATGTATTTAACCCATTTTGTATAATTATTGCAAAGAATTGTTACTTAATCGTTTATATTTGAGAATTGCAGTAATTACGGAGTACTTGGTGAATATTAGCAAAAGGCGCGCATTTTGGAGCTTAAATGAAGATATTTTTAAGATTACTATTCTGACTAACAATACAGAGAAGCTCAATACACCGTATTCAAGATATTGTATGTGAAGATTTTAGAAGATATCAAATGTGGTCCATACTCCAAGAAACTCCAATACGTCGTATCCAATCCCTTGGATATGCCGTATCGAACTGACTTCAAGACATTATAAATAAAAAACTCAAAAATGAGTTTTAAGTGTTCTAAATCATATTCTCGATACCTAAACCACAAAAGTCAGATTTCAAAGGAGAAAAAGAGCAGAAGAGGTCTTGCAACGCACTTCAATCCATAGAAGAAAACATGTAATTTCTTATACTTTTGTAATCGTTCAGTTTTTGGTATCATTCGTTAACTCAGTTAGTTTACCCTGGCTAAAACAATTACTTTTGTATTAATTATGATGTTTGAAGGGTAATACCTTTGGGTATTAGCCATTATTATAAATATCTAAATGTTTGGTTTTGTTTATATATCGATTGCTTAATTTATCGTTGAATGCTTGTTTATATTTATCAAATCATACTTGTTTACGTGCTTTTGTATGCGACCTGTCATTCAACTGGATCTAGTGATACGGACCAAGTAATCTAGATGCCGGGATAGCTCTTCATATAGTGATTTATACATCTAGAATCATAGGATCACAAGTATTGTCCTTTTAAAATCGTGCTAAGGATACGCTTCTGGCTTAACTAGTTAACGAAACCGCCTTTGGTTTATTGAACATGTTGACTAGTAGGCGAATCTAGATAATTCAACAAGTAATGTTCTTATTTCATTGGATAGTTTGACAAGTGGACTAATAGTGTATAAATTGCCATTAAGTAGTAAGTAGGTAAAGTCTCTATGAGCTAGGGTTTAACAAGATCACCATTGCTTTAATCTCTAAGATAGATTATAATCAGCAAATAAGGATGCTTTATGCGGATGCTTTAATTGTGACAGAATTAATGTGTCTAGGTCTTAGGATGAAGTCCCGCCTAAGTCTAAGAATGATATACCTCTTCGAGATAAGTAATCATTGCACTGAATAAACAAACCAACTTCTAATCATGCTAAATCAGTGCACTGATTTACACAAAACCATAAATTCTATATCAAAATTAATTAATGGCTAATACTGTTTTCTATATACTGGCTAGACTGCTCTTTTAGTTATGTTAAGTTGCTTGCATAGGTTATAAAGGTCTGGAATTGATTGTTTTCACCACCATACCTCGTACCAATCTCTCAGGCATGAAACTCCCTTTTACCTAGTTATAATTAGGTTTGAACTAACATAAGTTTAGCATACGGTTTGGCCTTAGTTTTGTATTGAATTTGATTAGATAACACCATAAATTTATATTTTGGTGTGATTTAAACCTCGCTTCAAGTGTTCGACACCGACTTACCACGAATCTACCACTGACCAGGTATCAATGCCCGTTAAAGTGTTGTTTTTTGGTTTAGTCACGGATATTTTGTAAATTTAAATACTTGAATCATAAAAAATTTAGTCAACTTCACAACGACTACATCAAAATGGTTTACTTTTATGCAAAAAGGTTCCAAAGTGCGAAACGTAAACATTTTACGTAACGTATAAAAATAAAATATAAAAAGTTAATTATTATTTTTGTAAAAATAATATAACACTTTCTTGACGTAAACTTTTATTTGTTTGATGTCCGTTTACGTTAATTGTTGATTTTTAGTTTACGCGATTTAACTAAACGATAAATATTAAAAGTAAACGCGTAAAACACCAAAAATAAATAATTGAAAGATTGAAGTCGTAAAAAGACCTGAATTAATAAATTGTTACAGTCTTTCCCCCATTAAAGGAGCTTTGTCCTCAAAGATTTAAGACGTGGTATTGGATAAAGATGCGCGATTGGTGAAGGGGTGTGGATACTTCTTCTTGAATTGATCTTCACGTTCCCATGTGAACTCAGGACCTCTCCTAGAGTTCCATCAAACCTTGATAATGGGGATACGGCTTTGCTTCAACTGCTCGAATCCACGATCCATGATCTCTACGGGTTCTTCCACAAAGTAGAGCTTATCATCTATGTGGATGTCATCTAACGGAATCACAAGCGATTCATCGGATAAGCACTTCTTCAAATTGGATACGTGAAATATGTTATGAACCCTGCTTAATTGTTGAGGAAGTTCGAGTATGTAAGAAACAGTTCCCACTTTTGCTAACACCTTGAAAGGTCCAATATATCTCGGGTTCAACTTCCCCCGTTTGCCAAAATGGATAACCCCTTTCCAAAGTGAAACTTTTAACATAATCCTATCTCCAACTTGAAATTCCAAAGACTTATGCCTCACTTCAGCGTAACTCTTCTATTAATCACGAGCAGCTTGAATTCTGCTTTTGATTTAAACGTTTTTCTTGGTGGTTTCATGAATGATTTCTAGACTGGTGAGCTGAACGTCTCCGACCTCGACCCAACAAACAGGTGAACGACATTTTCGGCTATAAAGTGCCTCAAATGGTGCAGCCTTGATACTTGTATGATAACTATTGTTGTATGAGAACTCAATTAGCGGTAAGTGTCTATCCCAACCATTCCCAAAATCTATCACGCAGGCGCGTACCATATCTTCAAGAGTTTGGATGGTTCTTTCGCTTTGCCCATCAGTCTGCGGATGGTAAGCAGTACTCATGTCCAAACAAGTACCCAAAGCCTTCTGGAACGACCTCCAAAAATTTGACGTAAATCTACCATCATGGTTACAAATGATTGAGACTGGTATTTCATGTCTCGTGACCACTTATTTCATGTATAGTCTTGTCAATCTCTCCGTTGTGTCATTTTCCTTCATCGGCAAAAAGTGTGCAGACTTAGTAAGACAGTCTACAATCACCCAAATGGTATCATAACCACTTGACGTCTTAGAGAGCTTGGTGATAAAATACATGGTGATATTGTCCCACTTCCACTGAAGAATCTCAGGCTGCACCAACAAACTAGATGGTTTCTGGTGTTCGGCCTTGACCTTTAATCATGTCAAACATTTTCTAACATAGGTGGCAATGTCGGCCTTCATGTTGGGCCACAAATATAATTTCTTCATGTCTTGGTACATCTTGTCAGAACACGGATGAACAGAATATTTTGAATTATGGGACTCATGCATAATCAAAGTCCTTAGATCACCAAAGCATGGAAACCAACTCCTGTTCTTCAAACACAGTGTTCCATCATCACGCAGTTCTAACTTCTCTATTCTGATCATACCTCCCACATCTTCAGCCTTGAAGTTTTCTGGTTTTCTTGCCTCAGTCTGAGCGTTCAAAATTTGTTTGGGAAGATCCAAACCAATAGTCATCACTAAGGCTCGAACCTGTAATGGCTTAATTCGTTCTTTTCTGCTTAAAGCGTCAGCCACTACATTTGTTTTTTCTGGGTG
Organism: Tanacetum coccineum; assembly: GCA_026074375.1. NCBI lineage: Eukaryota > Viridiplantae > Streptophyta > Magnoliopsida > Asterales > Asteraceae > Tanacetum > Tanacetum coccineum. The sequence continues at coordinate 34,465 of BQNB010003935.1, read as the reverse complement.
ATAACGAATGTCACAATCGTAATCACTAAGCAACTCCAACAAACGACGTTGCCTCATGTTTAACTCCTTCTGATCAAGGATATGTTGTAAGCTTTTGTAATCAGTAAACACGGTACACTTTGTTCCATATAAATAGTGTCTCCAAATCTTTAGAGCGAACACTACTGCTCCTAGTTCCAAATCATGAGTTGTGTAATTCTTTTCATGAATCTTTAATTGACGTGATGCATAAGCAATCACCTTCTCGTTCTGCATCAACACAACACCTAATCCTTTATGTGAAGCATTGCAATAAACTATAAAGTTCTCAGCTCCTTCAGGTAAAGCCAAGATAGGTGCACTGCACAACTTCTCCTTTAATAGTTGGAAAGTTGCTTCTTGTTTGTCACCCCAATCAAACTTGACCTTCTTCTGGGTTAGCTTGCTCATTGATTTGGCGATCTTTGAAAATCCTTTAATGAATCTTCGATAGTAACCGGCAAGACCTAAAAATTGACGAATCTCCGTTGGAGTCTTAGGAGATGCCCAATTTTTAATTGACTCAATCTTGGCAGGATCCACGTGAATGCCTTGACTATCAATCACGTGACCAAGGAACTATACTTTAGGAATCCAAAATTCACATTTAGAGAATTTGGCATACAACTCCTCCTTCTTAAGCAACTCTAAGATTAACTTAAGGTGCTCTTCATGCTCTTGCTTGCTCTTTGAGTAGATCAGAATATCGTCAATAAAGACAATCACAAACTTGTCCAAGTATGGCTTGCACACTCGATTCATGAGATCCATAAATAATGGCCGTAACGAGTTCTAAATGTGGTCTTCGAGATATCTTCTTCACGAACCCTCAACTGATGATAACCCGATCTTAGATCGATCTTCGAGTAGACACTCGACCCTTGAAGTTAATCGAACAAATCATCAATCCTTGGAAGCGAATAACGGTTCTTCACCGTTAGCTTATTTAATTCCCGATATTCTATGCATATCCGGAATGATCCATCCTTCTTCTTGACAAACAAGACCGGAGCTCCCTAAGGTAAGGAACTGGGTCTTATAAAGCCTTTGTCGAAAAGTTCATGCAGTTGATCTGACAATTCTTTCATCTCGGACGGAGCTAATCAAAAAGGCACCCATGCTAGAGGTGCAGCACCAGGTATCAAATCAATTTGAAATTCCACTTGTTGGGTTGGTGGAATACCCAACAAGTCCTCGGGAAATACTTCAGGAAAGTCTCGCACAATTGGTACGTCTTCAAGCCGCTTCTCCTCAGACTTGTCTTTCGCCTTCTTTGTGGTAACATATCCTTTCAGCAAGTACTTTTGGGTTTTGGTGCACGAGATGATGTTTAATCAAGACCCGTGTCTGTTGTTGCTTCTGTCAGCACGAATAATTAAGATTTCATTCCTAAAGGAGATACGAACGATCTTTTCATCATAGATGATTACAGCATGATACATTGATAACCAATCCATACCAATTATGACGTCAAAACTACCAATTTCTACGGGCATCAAGTCGATGTTAAATGGATGATTTAAGAAGTTTAAAGTGCAACCCCGTATGATAGTATTAACTCTAATTATTTTTTTGTCGGCTAGTTCAGCATCATAATCATGGTCTATTGTAGTTGGGACGATATCAATCAGGGAACTAAATGCAGTAGACACAAAACTCCTATCGACACCGATATCAAATAAGATAGAAGCATAGCGGTTTTTAGGAGGAACGTACCCATAACAACATTAGAGTCTGGGTTTTTCCCTACATTTCCCACTGCATAAGCCCTTACTGTTGCTCTACCGTTCCCAGCCAGATTTCCACGGTTGTTATTTTTCAGCTTAGGGCAATCTTTCTTGTAATGCCCCTGAACTCCACACTCAAAGTAAGTGACAACCCTCTGAATCACTCTAGAGTTTCTTTGGTTGTTAGCATTAGCATTAGCAGCAGGACTCCTACAATCACGGGCCAGATGGCCAACTTTCTTGCAATTATTGCACCTTGGTGCACACTGCCCTTTGTGATGAAAGTTACATTTAGGGCACAGGGGTAGGGATCCTCCATACTATTTCTTATCATCGGGCCCTGCAGTGTAAGCCCTGGTAACATTCTGCTTCTTGAAGGGTTGTTGTTGAGTCTGATTGTTCCTTGTGTTGTCATCAAGCTTTCTTTTGTTTTCAGCTTGACGGTCAGCAAAAGTACGGATCTTTTGATCCATCAGTTCAATCGCGAACTCAATGGCTTCTTGCATTGTTTTTGGTTTGGAAGCCATCACACTTCCCTGAATCATGTCGGGAAGTCTCCCAACATATTTCTCAATCTCATCAGATTCCCCAGGAAACATTCTTCCACACATCAGTGTTAACTCTTGAAAATGTTGGGTATAGCTCACAATGTCAGTACCTTTAACCTTCAGGTTCTAGATTTCAATTTCTAACTTCTTGATTTCACTTCTTGGGCAATACTTGTCAGTCATCATTTTATTTAGTGTCTTCCATGTCATTCCATATGTAGCATCATGACCAACAGTCTTGACGTGAGAATTCCACCACGTCAGAGCATTGCCAAGCAGAGTGCAAGTAGCAAACTTGCTTTGGCACACGACGGTGCAGTTGCTTATGTGAAATACAGATTCCATTTTCTCGAACCACTAAGTCAAACCGACGACTCCCTTAGTACCATTAAAGTTAAGGGGATGGCATTTTAGGAAGTCACTATAGGTGCACTCACAAGTAACGCGCTTTGTCCTTCTACCAGTTCCCGAATCATGGTTGTCATATCCATTTTTACTGAATCTGGTTGCTTCATACTTAGCCAAAGCGTCAGCTATGCCTTGGGCTATTAATCCCTTGATAGCGACATCAGTCATAGGGGTGGTGGGTTTTCTTTGGCGGCATTTTCTTCAAAATCACAAGAAAATATAATACACGTTAGATTTCATACAATCATAAACGCGACATGACATATGCACAATATATAAAACGAGATCACAACACACATTGAGATATACAACCGAAGTGAGATAAACAATGACATAAATAAATCGACATTCATACATAACAATATCGATAACATACATGATAGTTTTTGGTTACAAAATGAAAATACGTTCCTAAAGCCATGCTAGCTGGGAGTTACCCATAATACTTAGCATGCTATAAAAAATATCTAAATGATGAAACAAAATCCCTACATCCTACTAGCTGGGAGTTACCCATAAAACTTAGCAGGCTATACAGGATAGCTAACAATGACTGAATGTAAAACTAGTAACTACTGCTGGTATCCCTAGATCATCTAGGCGTGCTCGGTCTCTAGCCTCCAATGCATGAATGCGTCCAAAAGCGCTAGTCACCATATCACCTGCCTGTTATCTCTGACACACCATCCTGTCATGCTGAGTCTGTAGTGTCCTAACCTGAGCCTCTAGTATCCTGATACGTGCCTTCATAGTCTAGCTCATGTCCTCGGATTGAGCTTATGCCTGACGGGCATAAGCAGCCTCACGCTCAAAAGAAGAAGCCATGGAGTGAAAGTATCACCTCTCTCTCGTCAGTAAAGAGATATGAGCTTTCAACAAAGCTCGGTTATCCTAAGCGTCCTCACAATGCACATAGAGCTCATGAGCATCCTGCCCCTAAGTGGTAGCAAGATCTGTCACCCTCTTATTGACCTCCTCTACGATGGTCATCACTCTACTCTAAAAAGCTTGGATACTAGCATCCACGGTATTAATATATCTGTAGTCAACTCTACAAGCTAAAGTGTGTCCTGTCTGTGTAGCGACGGCAGCTGTCGAGCTCTCCCTGACCTCAAACCTAGAAGCAGGAGAAATGAGAGATAACCTCTTCCAAGACGGTATATCTGCCTCGGTAATATCACTCCTATGATTAGTAGATGGTAACAACAAGGGTGGTGATGGTACAGGTAGTGGTGATGCATCTCTCAACTGAATCATGGCTGCTCTGTAACCTAGTGGTGCCTGAGTATAGGTAAGGTGATGTATCATTGTGTGGTGTATATTTAATTGATTTAAGTTTTAAATTTATATTTAGCCGACTAAACCAAAAACAATACTTTAACGGGCAGTGTACCTCATCGGTAGTAGTTTCGTGGTAAGTAGGGTGTCGAACACTTGAAGCGAGATTAAATCTCTCAATTTAATTAATATCTTGGTTATCTTTTCTATGTTAATTATATTCTATTATAAACCTATGTTAAACCTATGCCAGTCTAAATCCTAATTCTAACGGGGAAAAGGGGGTTTTTAGCCGGAGAGACTGACATGGTTTGGTTGGTGACTACAATCAATTCAAGGCACTTTTACCCACGTAAGCTAATTAACAAAAGATAAAAGAGCGGTCGAACCTTATATAATATAATCATCCAATTTATTAACTCTATAATTTTATATTATATATTTCCAATTTATATATAAATACACATATCCCAAATTAAATATTAATTAAAATGAATATCATCAATCACCTACTAATGATATTTTACTCAAACTATTAAAATATTTTTTTCAAGGCACTGTTACCCACACAAGCTAATTAACAAAAGATAAAAGAGTGGTCGAACCTTATATAAAAAACATTAATAAACAATATTAATCATCCGATTAGAAAGTTGGTTTGCTATTTAGTGCAATGATCTCTTCTCTCGAGGCGGCATATCATTCTTAAGACTTAGGCGTTACATCATCCTAAGACCTAGACACATTAATTCTGTCACAATTAAAGCATCCACATAAAGCATCCTTATTTGCTGATTATAATATATCTTAGGGATTAAAGCAATGGTGATCTTGTTAAACCCTAGCTCATAGAGACTTTTACCCAATACCGCTTAATGTATTTTTAGATTATAAACTAGTAGTCCACATTGTCCAACTATCTAATGGAATACGAACATTACTTGTTGAATTATCTAGGTCACCTACTAGACACAACAGTCAATAAACCATTGCAATATCCAATTAAACTAGTTAAGCCCTGAAGCGTATCTTCCTAGACACAGACATGGAAGACAATATTTAGTAACTATAATTCAGAATGTATAAATCACTAAAGGAGACTATCCCGGACTCTAGATCTACGTTGGTCCATTTTACTAGATCCATTTGAATGATAGGTCGCATATAAAAAGTGGCGTAAACAAGTTAGTAAAGTGATAAACATAACAAGCATACAACGATAAATCAAGAAATCGAGATAAACAAATACCAAACATTCAGATCTTTATAATAATGGCTAATACCCGAAGGTATTAGCCTTCAAACGTCATAATAAATACAAAAGCAATTATTTAGCCAAGGTAAACTAATCGAGTTAACGAATGATACCAAAACCTGAACGATTAATAAAGTATATGGAATTACACGATGACTTCTATGGAATTGATAACTTTGCTCGACCTCTTCTGCTCTTTTTCTCTTCTGAAAATTGACTTTTATGGTTTAGGTATCGAGAATATAATATTAGCACACTGAAAACTACATTTTTGAATTTTTATATTTATAAGGTCGGAAGTCATAGTTTGGATACGGTAATCCAAGTGTTGGATACGGCGTATTAGGGATTTCATGGAGTATGGACCACGCTTGATATCTTCCAGAATATTTAAATACTATATCTTGAATACGGTGTATTGAGTCTCTCTTGATACGGCATATTGATCTTTATCCTTCTGTGGTCTTTGGTGAGTGCAGGCACGGATACGCCGTATCTTCTTTGATGGATACGGCGTATTGGTCTTCAGAATAGTAATCTTTAAAATATCTTCATTTAAGCTCCAAAATGCGCGCCTTTTGCTAACTTTCACCAATTACTGCAATTCTCAAATATAAACAATTAAGTAACAATTCTTTGCAATAACTATACAAAATGGGTTAATAGCATGGGATAAATGATGCTATAAAATAGACGTTATTTGATGTCATCAAATATCCCCCCACTTGAATCCTACTTGTCCTCAAGTAGCCTTTAGAAGTTTATAAAAATGTATCCCTAAGGATATTTTCCGTTAAAGCATTTATTCGATCTATTACAAGTACACAACTAAACACCTCATGAAATAGGAAGATGAAATCACTTAAATCACTCAACTAATCTATGTGGTAACATGTAACTAATTCGCTCAATTGCTCAGTCGTGACGAGTATTCTATCATAAGCGTGGCAAGGATACACATCTCTACCACTAAAGCTAAGGAGTAACAAGTTTATAAAGTTAAATATGGGTTTTTGTATAGAAAAGAGTACGGTTGATCAATCTACAATCTTTCACCAAAAGTACCATTCTAACAAGGCACCTGAAGCACACATACATGGCCGTAACGATGGAATAGACATGTGTGTTCGATCACATCCCCATTCGAGTTTAACCAACAGTTAGGATGAAGAATGATATAGGGTAAGAACCTTCTAACTTACACCAAAAGTCGTAAACCAACGAGGCAGCTAAGACATGCATACATGGCCGTAACAACAGAATAGACATGCACGCTCGAACAAGTCCTCATTCGCGTAAAACCAGCGGCTAATCTTTAGTTGAGAGGGAAGTAAATTGTTGTTAAATAAAAATCAAGAAACAAATATATTAAGACTTAAGATACAAGTTTCTAGATACTTTTTCCTTGGCCATTAACATGATAAAGACACAACTATTTACAACGTCTTGATCATAGATCAAAAACAACAACCTAAGTTGGCGTTCCTGTAACGGTCAACTTCCCAATCATCCTAAAACTTTACATACTCTACAAGGTAAGTGGCGATATCTTCCACTTTGTACAATACTCGATTTTTACTGTGTATCAACGAATAATTGATCATTCGAGTAATTCCTTCGGTTCTTGCTTTGCGAAACGATTATATTCAAACTTTCTTTCTTTTTTTTCATTTTTTTACCAACTAAACTTTAAATCTCGGTGTAGTTTCACCATCTTCACGATCATAATAATTCCGAATAATTCCTTCGGTAGTTCTTTGTTCTTTGGTTTCACCAATAATTATGACGGTAGTAAAATCACATGAGTTTTAACTACTAATATACATTCCCATTTGCAATGTGCAAATTTCCAACCGCACCAAAGATAGAAAATGACACAAGACTCGGGAAATACAAACTTTACACTTTAAGCAACTAGCAACTGTAAATTAAACTTAATCTAACAGGGTAGGTTAAGGTGTAAGGGTGTAATGAAACAAATAGTTGGTATAAATTTCTAAAGGATTGGCTCTACGGGTTTTTCTAGTGGATCATCACTCTAAAGATCAAAGTGGAAAAGGGTTTAAACATGAGGTTAACTAACCTGTGTAGTTAGTTAATAAGAAGCATGTAAAGGCGATTTGGGTGTAATCCTAAGATTTACCAATTTAAATAAGTTACTCCATCTAATTCTATAGTACTCATCACTGTGGTCTCGAGTGATATACCAAGCCAAGTTCTAAAGTCTACAACATCACTGGCACACTCATATTTTGTGGAATTTGGGTAAACATTTGGAAATGGAAAGGCTAAATCCTCACAATATCTAACAAGGGTTATTGTGTGCGGGTTATGTAACATGTAATTTCCCAAAAGTATGCTTGAAAAAAAATAATTAAATTTGAGCATAATTTAAGCATTTTAGTGTGAAAAATAGGACAAGTAAACATTCTAATTCCACCCCCACTTGAATTATACAACATCCTCGTTATATATATAAAACATTAAATACGGGAATTTAAAAAGAATTAGAATGAGAAACTCCCCTGATATTTGCTCGGTAGATTCTCCAAGTTGCGTTTATGAGCAAGATTTCATGTTGAACAGGCGTCTTGAAGTTTCAAGACTCCAACACTTCAAGATCTCTAGATTTTTAAATTCTCCACCAACATTCGTCGATATTTCTTTCACGAGGTCCTGTATAAAATATAAGAAAAACATGTGCATTTCTATCTTGGTACCTACGGTTAATTTAAACTAAACTAAACTAACTAATTACGGGTTAGTCTTGGTGATACGGAGTATTTGATGTATGAATACACCGTATTTAAAATCCGACAATAATGTTTTTAAAGTGCAATAAAAATAAAGACTGATAACGTCCAGACAATCAATATGTCGTATAGTATGGAACGGATACGCCGTATTGATGTATGGGAAGACAGACTCGATAACAAAATTAAATAACAATTTGGGTTGTCTCCCGGAAAGCACTTTTGTTTACAGCGAAGTCTTTAAGCTAGACTTGTCTTCGGCTTCCTTTTATTACTTGGTACGCGTCACCTTCCATCCTTCGTCCTTTTTCCGAAAAATATCTTGGTAGATTATTGACAAATTATCTTTGTTTCTTTCCCAAATATCGTATTCATAACTTCTAATAGCAATATATTCTTCGTTGGGTCCAAGTAAGTACTGAATAGCCTCAAATTTTTCTGCTTTACAACTTCTTTTGTTAGGTTGCTCATCTATAGAACTGGATGTATTGTTATATTTACACTTTGTCTGACTTTGTTCATCTTCCTTTTCGGTGTCGTTCTTTCCACGTGATTTTAGATAAGGTTTGAAGAATGAGTCAGAAGTAGTATTGTTACTACTTAAGATGCTATCATCTATTCATCTCTTATTCCAATTCCTATTTATCCAAGCATGGAACAATACTTTTTTAGGTATTCCATCAATTTTCATGTGTTTATCAAATGAAGAATTTACTCGTGATATGAATTCGAGTGGATCAATCCCCCAGTTGTCTCATTCGTCCAACATCTTTTCTTTCCCATCGTATGATTCGGGGTAAAATTTACAGAAAAATTTCTCAACAAGTTCTTCCCGAATGGTAATTTTTCCTTCCCCCTCGTTTTCCACCATTGCCATGCATCATCAGTAAGTGAGAGAGGAAAGACCTTCATTCGTAGTTGATGGGAATCCACACCAGGAACGTGAATTAAATCAACAATTTCAAGTACTTTAGCAATGTGGTTTACAACGTCTTCATCAATCCATCCGTGGTATGTATTCTTTTGTAGTTCCTCTAAAAATTCCTTGTTGAGTTCAATGTTAATATTGTTACTGGAGATAAAAAGATTCAATTCAGTTTGATCATTTTCCATGTTTTCATTTAGAATTAGTTCAGCCATGACTTCTTGTAGTTCCTTCTTTAATCAACGAGCTCTGATAAGTTCTTCCTGTAACAAGGGTAAAAATATCAGCAGGATTTGCTCTGAAGAAGGATAGAAATTTTTTTAGCACCGAAATCAAATATGAAAACTTAGGATTCTATTTTTGTTCTAGATGATCGATACTTCGTATCTAATAGAAGTGGATATGCCGTATTAATCTGTTAGGATGAATATGCTGTATTGGACAGAGAACTGGATACGCCGTATCCGTTGGAAGTGGATACGCCGTATTCAACTATCAACCAGAACAGTGTATTAAAAAAACAATTTAAATACGCAAACAATTAAACACACAAATATACAAGCAAACAATTAAAGACAAATATATAAAATTTACAGAATCTACAAGAATATACACTAATCCTAATAGTTAGATCTAATCTAATGTTAAAAACCAAAATATAAAATAAAAATCAAGATTAATTTTCACTCCCTGGCAGCGGCGCCAAAAACTTGATGTGTCGTTGTGTGGTGTATATTTAATTGATTCAAGTTGTAAATTTATATTTTGCCGACTAAACTAAAAACAACACTTTAAAGGGCAGTGTACCCAATCAATAGTAGTTTCGTGGTAAGTAGGGTGTCGAACACTTAAAGCGAGGTTAAATCTCTCAATTTAATTAATATCTTGGTTATCTATTCTATGTTAATTATATTCTATTCTAAACCTATGTTAAACCTATGTCAGTCTAAATCCTAATTCTAAATGAAAAGGGGGGGGGGTTTCAGCCTGAGAGACTAGCATAGTTTGGTTGGTAACTACAATCAATTCAAGGTACTTTTACCCACGTAAGCTAATTAACAAAAGATAAAAGAGCGGTCAAACCTTATATAAGAAAACTGTATTAACCATTATTAATCCGATTAGAAAGTTGGTTTGTTTATTAAGTGCAATGATTTCTTCTCTCGAGGTGGCATATCATTCTTAAGACTTAGGCGTTACATCATCCTAAGACCTAGACACATTAATTCTGTCACAATTAAAGCATCCGCATAAAGCATCCTTATTTGCTGATTATAATCTATCTTAGGGATTAAAGCAATGGTGATCTTGTTAAACCCTAGCTCATAGAGACTTTACCCACTTACCGCTTAATGGCAATTTATACACTAGTAGTCCACTTGTCCAACTATCCAATGGAATCAGAACGTTACTTGTTGAATTATCTAGGTCACCTGCTAGTCAACACGATCAATAAACCATTGGCAATATCCAATTAACTAGTTAAGCCCGAAGCGTATCCTAGACACAGACTTAGAAGGACAATATTTGTGTAACTATAATTCTAGATGTATAAATTACTATATGGAGAGCTATCCCGGACTCTAGATCTACTTGGTCCGCTTCACTAGATCCAGTTGAATGATAGGTCGCATACAAAAGCGCGTAAACAAGTATAAATTGATAAACATAAACAAGCATACAACGATAAATCAAGAAATCGAGATAAACAAATACCAAACATTCAGATCTTCATAATAATGGCTAATACCCGAAGGTATTAGCCTTCAAACGTCATAATAAATACAAGAGCAATTATTTAGCCAAGGTAAACTAACCGAGTTAACGAATGATACCAAAAACTGAACGATTACTAAAGTATATGGAATTACACGATGTCTTCTATGGAATTGATAACTTTGCTCGACCTCTTCTGCTCTTTTTCTCCTCTGAAAATCAACTTTTATGGTTTAGGTATCGAGAATATGATTTAGCACACTCAAAACTCGTGTTTGAGTTTTATATTTATAAGGTCTGGAAGTCGGTTGGATATGACGTATCCAATGTTGAATACGACGTATTGAGGATTTCTTGGAGTAGGGACCACGCTTGATATCTTCCAGAATATTTAAATACTATATCTTGAATACGGCGTATTGAGTCTCTCTGGATACGGCGTATTGATCTTTATCCTTCTGTGGTCTTTAGTGAGTGCAGGCACGGATACGCCGTATCTTCTTTGATAGATATGGCGTATTGGTCTGTAGAATAGTAATCTTCAAAATATCTTCATTTAAGCTCCAGAATGTGCACCTTTTGTTAACTTTCACCAATTACTCTATAATTACTGCAATTCTCAAATATAAATGATTAAGTAACAATTCTTTGCAATAACTATACAAAATGGGTTAATAACATGGGATAAATGATGTTATAAAATAGACGTTATTTGATGTCATCATAAGGCTAGTATGTAGAGGTGGGGATTGGATCCTGTAGAGTGAGGATGATAGTGGTGATAATGGAGATGGTGGTGGTGATGGAGGTGTAGGTGCAGAAGCAAACTCAGCAATGAGTGCCTCAGTAGATGGTGATGGAGGAGTATGGGGTCGAACAAATATCCGTGCCCTATGGAGAGAGTATAGTTAAATATACAACACACCATTACACATTAACACACCAAAATAAAATTTAATTTTACCAATAAAACTTTTTTTTATTTTAAATTTTTTATTTTTTTTACCACAAAACACTTTTTTTTATTAAATGGGAAAATAGTCTGAGGTGGTGGTGGTGGTGTAGCAGCAGGCTCGTTGGTCTCAAAGGGTTCCATCTCCTCAGCTGAGGGGACATAGTCAATAGCAGGTAGTGCAGAGTTGGCCAGAGGTAGATGCTCCTCCTCCTCATCCTCCTCTTCATCTTCCTCGGAGGACTCCTCTTCCTCATCATCCTCATTAGCAGAATAATTAGCGGTATCCTCCTCAGGGTCCTCCTCTGGATCAGAGTTAGCAACATAGCTGGTGATCGCGGCTGTTAGTGAAGCGCAGCACGTACAGGCTGTTCGTCAATAGGGATACTCTCTATCGTAACGGTACTAAGTAATCTCCGGGTACTAGGCACACTCCACCCACCCCCCAACACCCAACCACCACTACTACACCTCACTCCCCACCACACACCCACCCCCCCACATCCCCCCCTCCCCCCCCCCCCAACCAACCCCCCACCCCCCCACCCCCCCCCCCCACATCTCTCCCAAAACCCCCCACCCCCCCCTAGCACTTAGCAGGCGATGTTGGTGCCTGCTCTGGAGACTGCGGTGCCTCTTCAGGTGCCTCAAACTCATCTGGATCCATCAAATGAAAACCCCATGGTGGTAGGTTACTGTCAGAAGATATGGACGTGTAGGTAACTATAGCATGTGACTCTGACGAAGACATGACTGTTGTAACAATAAAATTAACTTATATAAGTATATTATATAAGACAATGTAGTATATATGTAATATAATATAAATACGTATATAGATCATGTAAGCAGTCAATATAAACAAATAGTGTATGTATGTTCGTGAAAACTTTTGTATGATGCAATGTTGTGAAAACGGTTATAGTCCAAGTAAAAATATTTGACCTGGTTCTCTATAACCTTGGTCTAGATACCAATACTGTAAAACAGAACAACGTATAGAACGTACTCTTAAATAAGTCATTTTAAAATGATCATTCCGGTTGACTGATAATGTTTGTACAAAGCTCCAAGCTTAATAGATTCATTGTTGTGAAAACCATTAAGATTCTGCATATTAACATAATGTCCTTAAATGTATGCAGTAATTTTCTTTAGTGAATTTAGACTTCAAAAATGATGTTCCGAAAGTATCCAATGTTGTGCACTTTTGACCTGAGAAAAACATTGCTTAAAAATCGTCAACATAAAAGTTGGTGACATTCACACGTTTATGTATGATATATAAAGTAGGATCGCAAGATTCAAGTGTTGAAAATGTAAACACATAACAATACACAAAATGTAATTTACGATTCGCTAAGCTCAGGGACACTGAAATGCTACTACAATTTATGTCTGCAATTTTATATGCCAATATCGTGCACGTGTAGATGTTCAACGCAACATCATTGTTTCCGACATAGTATACGTCGTTAGTTCCGTCACCAAAACTAGTGAGCGCTGCTCACCCGAACGGGGATGTCAATCCAAAATCTATTTATAACATTCGCGCTTACACCAAGTAATTGACAGTTCATGATAATAGGCTCAGTGAGTTATCGCTACTTAGGCAAACACGTAATCTTGTTTAAAAGTGTACTTGCGTTAAATATGTAAAACAATGCATGTTTCTCACCCCAAAAGTTGTTAATCATTGTAATTGTATAAAATGAGGCTATGAACTCACCTTAGTGAATGTATTGATTATATAAATCAAATGAGTGAATCGTCAAGCAAAATCCAAATGCAACCTAATTATTTTATAGGTCGTATGAGGATAGTGTAATTGAAATCAATACAACAATATAAATTATAGAGTTATATCACCACCCAAGCGTTTTTGTTTAAATTATAATTGTCAAAACAACACTATTCATGTCAGAATAATTGTGCACAAAAATAGTGCATAGAATCGTTATAAAATCATATCTTTCTTGTTTTAACTTCGTTTTACACGTTCTTTATACCCATGGTTTCGTATTGAGAAAATCTATCAAAATATTACATTTATAACATTTATAAAAATTTATACATGAATAGTAACACTAACTGTTATTTATAAAATTACTTTTTATAAACTTAATTATCGATATCTTGTAAAAATCATAACTCCTTCATTTTAATTATGTTTTTAGTGTACTATATAATCGTTTATTTTCAGGTTTTTAGCATTTGGAGGAAATACCATGTGTGACCTTGGGCTTATTGGAGAAGAAAAGTATACTAGATTACAACTCTACGCCAAAAATTATGAAGAATTGTGCATACAGAGCGTGGAGACGGCATCGCAATTATAAAGCGACGGCTTCAAGATATTCATCGTGATGCAGTCAGAGATCTAGTGACGGCGTCAGGACATGGCCGACTTAAAGAGGATCTAAAATCATCCACGTGGCGATGGAGTAACAACTTCAAAGCGACGTCGTCGCACCATTTTCACTATATATACAAAACTGATTTTAGGGTTTTAAGTGTGTAACTCTGTATAACTTTTGGGAGACTGGTATGTGTTTAATTATACACACCTTTTACCTTTTAAAAACAATTTAAAATAACCAATAAACAGATTAAATTTCCTAATTATTATGCTTGTTTTGCTAATTGTGTTGTGCAGGAACGGATATCTAAGAAAATGACGAAAAACAAAGCCAAAACGACAAAACCGGACACAGAAATGGAAATGGCGTGGTAAAGAACAATAGTCAAGACAAAGCCCAAGTGTGAAAAAGTCAACCAAAGTCAACCCTGACAAATCCAAAGTCAAAAAGTGAAGAAAAATAAGTTTGGGGGTAAAAATTGCCAAGTCCCTAACTTATTTAATAGAGAAGATGCTTGTGAGGGACCCAATCTGCCATTTCACCAAAGAAATACCACATGGGCTATTTCTGCCAACCCTAGAAAGTTATACACCACAAGGACTTGTGGTGAAATAACAAATATAACATTGGGGGACCTTTTCTGTCAAATCCCCAAACTATTTACACACAAGGACGAAAATTGCAAAACATATATAACCTTTGAGGGACTAGTTGTGACAAACTCCCAAACCCACACCCCCGTTTTTGAAACACTGTACATCTTCTACACCACTTTCCCGCCAAACTCATAACCCCCCAAACCTGTCACTTTCCACCTCGTTGACCTCCCCACAACACTCCAAACCCATCACAATAACAAACCCCACCCCCCACATGGTCCTTGTCCACGGTGGCAATCCAAAAACCCACAATTCGATCAAAGGTTGAGATCAAGTTGAGTGGGCAACAAGAAAAACCAAGGGCCAGGATTAGCTTTGTGTTTCTACACACACAACAAGCACACAAGACTGTTTTGTCTCTACAAAGAAGCACACGAGGGCAAGACCAAACCCTAGCTTATTTTGCTATAAAATCTTTTGTAAGCCCTGGAGGCAAAGGAGTTAGTTTTTTAGTGTGTAGTTTTTAGCTCAGTTTAGTTTTTAACTTAATTTACTTTGATGTACTTGTACTCTCTTTTTTAATGAAAATTCAGTTTGTCTTTCACATTGTGTTCTAAGTTACTTGTACTTCTTTAAAAATCATATAAGCTCTTAATATAAGCCATCTTTAACCTGTTTTTAAACTTTGATACAAAAATTTAAGAAAAATTCAAAAGCCAAAAAAAGGTTACTGTTTGATTAAGCTAAGGATGAATGGGCAGAAATGGATGGCTCATTGGGGTGCTTAGTATAGCTTATTTATAAGCTAAGGGGTAGGATTAGAGCTTATTTAGGTTCATACACTCCTGTTTTGAGCAAGGAGCCAAGGTACACTCCCTTTTAAATTTTTGCTTATAGTTACTGTAGCAAGCTTATTTATGTCTTATTGTGCTTATTTGCTTTTGCTTTTTACCTTTTAGTGCTTAACCATACTTGTTTAATACTTGTCTTTTAAAATTTGTGCTTAAACTAGTCTTTATAGGTTTAAAATCCGTTTTTAAAAGTATAAAGGGGTGTTTGGGTTAAGCCCAAAATGGGTCAAAATGGGATGGTTATGGGTTGGTGTCACTTTGCCAACCTTGGCTAAGTGCATTTAGCTCATTTGAGCTTGTTTTTCTAAAGGTTATAAGCAAAAAGTGTAATTTAAGTTTTATCAAAGTTAGCTAAAAATTTGTTAAGTAAAAAAAACACTTTACACAGCTTATTTGATTAAGTTGTGTAAAGTCCTTTAATACCTTTGTTTTGAATCCTTATTTGAGTGTCTAAACAAGTTTTCAAAAGTGTTTTGAGTCATTCTTGTACCTAAGTCAAACTGCCAAAAATTGTGGTGTCATCTTTTAGTAAAAGAAAAAGCCCTTTTTCAAAAACAAAAACCAGCAGGTTTAATTTGTTTTTAGCAAATGAAATTTTGAATATAAGCTCTTCACAAGCCCCTTTTAATCTGTTTACCAATTATTTTTCATTTTAAGCTTATTTGACAGCTTATTTTAAGCTGTCAAGTTAAGCCCCCCATTTTTTGTTAAATTCCCCTGGTGCTAGGGGCTTATTTTCAAGCCCACTTTTTTAGCTTATTAGTCAGTGTCTACACAAGCTTTTGGCTTTTCTAGAAAGCCAATAAGCTCTTTAATACAATCTCTTTGTTTCAGACCTTAGGACCCCCTTTTTGTTGCTTATTTTTAGGCCCAAAAATGTGTCCCTAGGCTTCTGTCTTTCAGCATTTGTACCCATTGCTTATTTGATTTTTAGCTTATCTGTCTGTTTTATCTAGCTTATTTGAATGCATAGGGCTTATTTAGGTTAGGGTAGCTAGTCTCTTTTGCTTAACTTCAGTTTCCTTAGCTTTTTAGTTCTTAAGCTCTTGTTAGCTTTGCTCAAGTCCATGTGCCCTTAAGCTTAGTTAAGCTTTCTGTCTATTTAGCCTTTTCCAGCTTATTTAGTTGTTAGAATTTAATTCATAAGTGCTTATTTAGGTTAGGTTAGATAATCCCTTTAAGCTTATTTGTTAAAATGTTAGCTTAATAGTCCAAAAAGCCATTAAGAAAAGCCACTTGAGCCTTTAAGCTCAATTTAAGCCTTCTGCCAACAAAAAGCCCTTTTTCCAGCTTATTTATAAGCATTCACAAAAAGCTGTAGTTATGAAAAATGATAAGCCCCATGTGCTTATCAAGTTTGGTTAAAAAGTTTTTCTAAAAAAAAAGAGATAAGGGGAAACCCGGGTGAGCAAGACTCGAACCCGGGTCTCAACCCTCAATACACCTCTTCTTTATAAACTCTCTTACCGCTGTGCCCTTGGGTCTTTTCTGTTAGACCCTTGGGCACCTTGGTATTTAAGGGTGTTTTGCCCATTTAGCTATAAGCTCGTTTGAGCTTATTTTCAGCTTATTCATAAGCTGAATTTTGGGTTTCTTATTTTTCTTAGGTAGGTTTTAGGGTAAAGTAATTTTAGTAATTTTTTCAGAATTTTTAAAAATAGTTTAGTATTTTTTATAATTTAATTTCGTTAAAAGTTTTAAAAATTCATAAAAAATACAAAAATTATCAAAAAAATATTTTTCTTTTTTAGGAAATTTTCTTTGGTCATATTTTACGTAGGAAAAATAGAAAAACTTTCGTAGGGTTAATTTTGCAAACTTTTGATTTTTAAAGAACGTGTCTCGGGTACGGTTCTTGACTTGACTTGTTTTTGGGTCAAATGATCTCCGTTTTCAGTCTAGTTTTTTTTAAACTTCGTTATTTGTCATTTAGAATCTATTTTAGCTTTTAAATTTGTTTTAGGGTTTAATTTGCAAAATTTAGGTTTTTGACCCTCGTTTTTCGTACCCGTTTTAGGATTTAAGTTATTTAGCTTTCATTTTTAGGTTTTTCTCAATCGTTTTTGCTTGTTATTGATTAACTTAGCTTTCTATACTCCCAAATCATTAATCTCATTCAAACTCCAATCTTCCGACTATATCGCTTCTCCAGCTACGACCCGGGGATATTCTATACTACTCCTCGGTTTCATTGATTGTTTTTAGATTATACTTATTATATATATTTTATTATATATATTATATATATAGTTTAGAACTCCAATCAAGGGTAAAACATGTTTTCTACTAGTTCTCCTAACAGTTTGACCTGCTGCTAGTTCTGGTAACCACCCAAATAATTGACCAAAAGACTCAATGTCTTCATCCTCAGACATATACTCATCATCATTCAATGAAGTACTTTGTATACCCTCAGAAACAGGAGTTTCAGTTGCATACTCTTGATTATATTAGTGTACTACCAGTGACATCTACAATGTCTAAATCATACATTGAAACAAGTGTTTCATGTTGTGTATTGTCTTTCTCTCTTGCAACACTATCTACAGTGATGACTCTTGGTTCATTAGTACTCTTATTAGGTACAAATTCATTACCAATGTTTGCAAAGTCTCCCCCATCATTACAGGGCTCATTAGATTCAGGACTGCTATAAAAAAATTTAAGTCTATTATTCCATTTTCTTCAAATACAAATTCTTTAGTGAAAGAACTATTTTTAAAAGGAAACAATGTCTCATAAAACTTCACATCTCTAGAAAACAAAAACTTTCTTTGATCCAAACTAAAAAGTTTATATCCTTTTTTATCAAAAGCATAACCAACAAAAACACACTTATCAGATCTGGATCCAAATTTACCAGACTCATTTAAAACAGTTGAAAAACACAAGCAGCCAAAAGTCTTTAAATGAAGGAGACTAGGTTCAGACTTATACACTAACTCATAAGGACTTTTACCAAATAACACAACAGTAGGTAACATGTTAATCAAGTAAGTTGCAGTTAGCGCAGATTCAGTCCACATGTTCAAAGGCAACCCCCCTGAAACATGAGGGCCCTAGTAGTGTTTAATAAATACATATGTTTTCTTTTTGCTACATCATTCTATTGTGGAGTATAAGGACAAGTAGTTTGATGAAAAATCCCATTAGTTTTCATAAAATCTTCAAATTTTTTATTTACAAACTCTGTACCATTATCACTCCTGAAAACATTGTACATTGAGCCCTCTTCGATTTTGAACAGTCTAATGCAGCCTCATATATTGCTGGCCTAAACAACCAGGAAACCCATGTATGTACTCTGTGAAAAGCGTAGAGTTTTTCGACGTTAGTTTACGTAGGCTTTCGCAAAAACTCCTCACCATATAACTCCATAACCCCGTTACAGAAATCCATCAAACAAAAATAAAACCTGCAACACCAAAGAAGGCGTGCCAAATCCATAAATCTTGTGAGGCAACCGCTTCTAACAAAATGAATGGCTCTGACCCGGAATCACCCCTACTGAATTGAGCACGATATGCTTGTGGACATTGAGCCCACGACCATTTTGTACAGTCTATGCTGCCTATCATACCAGGAAACCCATGTTTGTTCTCGTGAAAAGCGTAGAGTTTTTCGACGTCAGTTTGCGTAGGCCTTCGCAAATACTCCTCGCCATATAACTCTATAACCCCGTTACAGAAATGCATCAAACAATCACGAGAAGTTTTTTCACCGATTTGTAAATATTCGTCTAGAGAATCTGGAACGGCAGCGTATGCTAGTTGGCGAATCGCGGAGGTACACTTCACTAAAGCAGAGATGCCAGCTTTTCCAACAGCATCACACCCTTCTTGAAAATAAGGGCAGTTAGCAGACAAATCTCGAACAATGCGGGTGAACAGCGATCGGTTCATTCGGAATCGTTTACGAAATAAATAGGCGTTGTAAAATGGTTTTTTAGCAAAGTAAGCTAGCACTAGACGGTCATGAGCACCGTAACGATCTCTAACCATATGGCTTCGTTGGTATTTTTGGATTGTAGGAGTAGATGCTTGAATAACCAAAGCAGCGTCTATTAAAAAACCAGAGAGTAAACTATTCACTTCCGTTTCATCATCCGTATCATCGAAAAATAAACACTCGGAATTAATTTGAGACATATTGTTTGTAGTGTGTGTTTTTGATAAAAAGTGCATATGTGTGTGAAAATAAGAAAGAAGATGTTGGGTTTTATAGAAAATAATGGGGTTAAATTTTTATTTTTTTATAGCAAACGGTAAAATGGGTAGGATTTTCTTTCATTTACTCGGTCTTCTGCACGACCCCCGTCTGGTTCGGTCTTGGTAATGGGGGAACGCGTCTCTCTTGTGTCCATGTGGGATTGACCGACCGAATAGAAAACCCCATTACGTTTAGTCTTACTCATACTACGACCCACCTATTTTGGGACGTGCATGTTAGCATCACGTTGTGTGAATACAATGTATGCACATCAACACATGGGAGACAAAATGCCCATAAAACTGCAACGATATAATGAAATGTGATAACATAGCACATGGAAGTACTGGCATTTTTCAAACTTCTATATGTAATGACCATTTATTTTCGACCTTCTATCTTTCCATACCATATATATATTTGTAGATTTGATGTTTATTAGTAATTATTATACAAGAAAGGTAGATGAGTAACATGCCTTGTAGTAATTCCCAATGTACGTAGTAAACATGACTGAACCGGTCAGGGGTCGGGTTCAACTTGGTTTAACAAGAACTGCTTCCATCTGGTCCATATGTGGGTTTAGGATTTGGATTTGAGACATTTGAAAAGAAAAAAAAATTATATTGAAAAAAGACTTGACAGAGAGAAAGAAAAAGTGTGACCTTACCTTTTCAAAAGTAGACATGGTGGGGTTGAACCCCGCTTTGCTGTCTTTTCAACCACAAAGCCAGCCTAAAGTAGGCAACCAAACGCACCCCAAATTTTTTTTTAGAACGGCAGTTGGTGCAACGGAGTATCATCGTGCCACCTTCGCACCAAGGCATGACGCCCCGAGTTCGAAACCCTATAATGATGATACCATTATCAATAAATAGTGTTGTTATTATTACATGTTTTCGTTGAATACAGTTATATAATTTTATTAAACATCTACTTATTTCATATTTCAGAACATATTCATCATCACCAATCTATCTCATGTGTCACGATCATGGCTAAAATCCTTCACACGTGGTATCATACTTATGAGCACATATCAATCCATTGAACCAGTAACACAAATCAATTCCCTTAAATAAATCCATTAATTAGTATATACAAAATGATCGTATTGTAAACTCAAATACACGAAAACGGGGTCATGACAACAATCTCCCACAAAACACCAAGGAAACAAACTTCCCTTTCATCCGAATAACCAAGGATTCTCGATGCACCGAGATAAAAAGAATACGCAGATTCAAACAATCTAACCAAACACCATTATATCGACTTAAACAAACAAAGCATTTGTAGCTCCATTGTTATGAGTAGGTGGCTTACTACTTAGTGATGAACAAGAAGCTCTTGAAGATTGTTTCTTAGTGAAAAGCCTTGAAGATGAAGCACTTCTTATAGGTGGTGGAAGCATTCTTGACAATTGTGCATAGCTTTTGCATGCTTTTAGCTTCATGTTGTAAGGGTTTTCTGGCTTTGCTAGATCTTCTAAACATATCACTTTTGATAAAGATGTAAATGATTGTGATTTCCCTTGAAAGTGCTTAGACAACCCTTTTCTGTAAATTCATCAAACATAAACATAAGAACAAATCCAAGATCCATAAATCATATTTATCAGTAATTTTTAATTGGCACTTAAGATTTTTCTAGTACTAATTAAAGTCTAAAACGTAACTTATTACTAGTAATATATTACTGTATTATGTATAACTTACTTGGATGGAAGTTGTTGAAGGAGATCAGACATGTTTCCTAAAGCATTTTCATTTGTCCTAGGAGAACCAGAACTAGAATCACTTTCTTCAAAAACATCATCAGATTCATCATCTGAAGACACCTCGCTAGAAACATCTGATGAAAATGAATCATCCTCCTCATGATGATCATTATATCCCATGAACTCAATCTTGTTTTCTTGCTCAAATGAAGAAGAACCCATTTCCATTTGCATCACCATCTTCTAAATCTTTTCTTAATTATAGAGTCTTGAATGTTGTACAAAGTTATCAAATGTATGGCTTTTAAAGTTAAAAATGAAAATATGTGGCTCTTGGTATGAATGGTTTTCTTTGCTTATGAGGAAAGTGAGTCAGAAGAGAATTGAGGATTTAAAGGCAAAAGAGGATAAGGATACAAGTTGTATATGGCGTGATTTATGGAATTAAATTCCGTGTCTGTATTTATTGGTTGTACTTTGTAGTGGGCAAAAGAAAAGATTCGGCATTATCCAATTCTATATTTGGTGGGGGTCCATTTTATTTGGTATGAATGCCTCTTCCTCAAAATAAAGGGTTTTTACTTATTAGGTATGGGCTGGTTTCATTACACTTTGCACCCTTTAATTTATGCTCAAACAAATTAGCACTCTTTAAGTATGTAAGATAGTCTCTTTGCGAAATAAAGTTTAGTTTAACTTGATGTTTCATGCTTGTGCATTGGTTAAGTTTAGCTCCTTATAATCTATTACTGTTATATAAAGCAATTACAATGTGAGTTTCATCAAAAATTAAGATAAGGTGGTGCAATCTTGACTATCCATCTTATTTTAAAAAATCACACCATAGAGTGACATGTGTCACTTCTTAATTAAAAAATCACTTTTATTTTCAATTTGACATATCTTTTTATTTATTTATTTATTTTATGATTTAATTTCACCGTATTTTCTAAAATTTTGTGATCTTTAATTCAACATCCATTTTGATATATTTTTATAAATTTTTAACTTTTCACATTTTTAGTGGGTTTATTTTGAATTTTTTAACAACTTTAACTTTAATTTGAATACAAACTTGATTCGTAAAAGATATATACTTTTGGAGACAATGTTTGATGGGTAAGAGAGTGTGTGAGTCTTTATACAAGCGAGAATGATGTTAATATGATGTTGCCGGAAAGCTACGGAAACCCAAACAAACAAATTCTCTAAGCGGGTAAGGAATTGCGGAGCGAGTTGAGTTAGCAATTTTTATCGTCGCCGCTATGCGCGGGTATCCAACTAGTATTGTAGAATGCTGTATTGAAATAACTTCTTGATTAGACAAAGATATTATTTGAGTTTGGACGAAATTAGTTAGTATTTTCCGAGAGTAATATAAATAAAACATAGTTTACAGTTTCGTTGAATTTAGGTTGATTTGATACCTAGTATTTCTTTAATCATGTTAAACAATCTCAAAAGAAGAAAACAAGGATCCTCTAAATTAAGTCGATGAACACTTATGTGTAAAATTAAGCATCCAATTTGTATGCATCAATAACTAATATATTCAATTGTAGTCAATGTTGTGACTCGATTCTCAGTAGGGTTTAAACCACCTGATCATTAACTATTTGGGTGTTTGCTTCGGTTGATGTGGCTTATAAACTCGATCAAAACATGAACATCAACGTACAGTGTGTTGCTTTTGTTAGAATCTATCAAAGATAAATTACATCTGTTTAAAAACCGTGTATATAATCATGTAACTGCGATACCAATAAACAAATGACAATGTATGTCAGCTTTTTAAACATGGTTATTTTTAAAATAGAAAAAGACTTAAAACATCAAGTATGTTAGTCTTGTAAGAAGTTGTTCAGTATAGCTTACGTACAATAAAATGACGTTTATATACTTTTAAAACCAGAATAATAATAAATATACGACAATGCATGTCGCGGTCTCAAATATAGTTTTCTTTTATGACAAGCTTCAAACATCAATTTCGTTTTGTTAACGTGCACGTTGCTACTTATAAATCATTTGTAATTTGTAAGAGATGTATGGATCTTTTTGCATTTATATAACTAGAGGGCATCTAGGAGTTATCGTTAATAATCTAAGGATCCAAGTGAAACTATAATTGAATAAAATATAACGGGCGGTGGCATCTCGACAATGAAAGCGTGTTGATATTGGTCAAAGGAAAGTTGTCCCAATGTTAAAATCCCAGGATAAGGATGCTACGTGGAAGGATATAAGTAGGTTACCTATACTTGTTCCTTCCAAACGAAAAAAACAAAACAACTTCTGGTGTCAAATCCACAAGATCTCTAATGTTCCATATCACAAAATATAATTTTAGGATTTAGGTCAAAACTCCGTTTTTTTTTTCTCTTTTTTTTTGGGAGGATTGCGGTTTACTAATGTAAACTGTACATGTATCGATATTTACACAATTACTAAGAGGGAGGAGTATGGTGGCGAGGGAGCTCGTCACTTTTTACGTGGCTTCGCCACTTCTCTCGTCACCACACCAACCGAGCTCGCCACCGGCCAAAAACACAACCATTCGCCATCCATACGACGAAACTAGAAGACAAAATCAAATATATTAAACCGTTTGAAACCAACGGATACATTTCAAAATTTAAAAAATTAATTTTTTTATACCAATTTTTTCCCTATAAATAACACCCCATTTTACCAATTTAACACACACTTCTCTACAACAATATTATTATTACTCTAAACATATAATCTTCTTCTCCAAAAAAAAATGTCTCAACCACCAAATGAACAAAACCCGGGTTTTTTTTACCCATCTTCTCCAATCTCAACAATAACTCCATCTTCGCCAAACCAATCGAATCGTCTACCCAATTTCCCAACACTCAACCGTGCGGGACGCAACCGTTTCCCCCTTATGGAGACGTGCAAATGTCCACCGGCCCGAACATGCTTATCATCCACAATTGGCGTACCATCAAAATCAACAATAAGGTTCAAGGTTCAACGAATCTAAAGAAATACGCAACCACATTTTTTCCAAAGAAATACGCAACCACACTTTTTTCCACAACAATCATCACAACCGCCATTTTTTTCACAACAATCATCACAACCACAAAGTTTTCCACAACACTCATCACAACCACAATTCAAAATACCCCAAGCCCAAGAACCCCGTGAACCTAAGCGAAAACAAAAAAGGACGGGGAAACAACCAGTTATCGAATTGGACGAGGGCGATGAAAATGAAGATATGGAAACAAGGCGACTCAATATCCGTTGGAATAACAAAGAAGAAATCTTGCTAGCCGAGGCTTGGATCGAGCACTCGCAGGACGCGAATATCGGAAAAGACCAACGGGATGAAATCTATTGGAACAAGATTTTTGAAGATTTCCACGACCGAACAACAGGTCCGGCGGGTACCAAAAATATGTTGACGGGGAAATGGACCCGAATGCACGGTGATTGCCAACGGTTTAACGCTTATTACAAACAGGCAAATCGTAAAAGCGGGGAAAATGAAGCTGACTTGGTCGATACTGTGAAGACGGTGTACTTGGAGCGAGTTGGTAAAAATTTCAATACACTCACGTGTGGAAAATTTTGAAAGAGTACCCCAAATGGGATGCGGCGGAGCCGATTGATGGAGATAATCTCCAAGAGGTGTTTGGTCCGGATAAAAGAGAGCGTCCCGCCGGCAAACAACGTGCTGTGAAAAAATAAAAATCGGTTGAAACGCCGGGAAGCACCGGGGGAAGCCAATCGGAGTCTGTATCGTCCCTTGTTTCTCAAGATTATAGACGTAAATGTGATGCTGCTGAAAGAGCGTACGAGACGCAGAGGGAAAAAGATTTAGCTATCAAGAAGTGTGAAGAGATGAAGTTTCTCATGATCGATACTTCGAACTTGCTGCCTCATAAACGAGCATTCATTGAAAGGCAACAAGCTGAAATAATGAAGAAATATGAAGATGCTCGTGTAGACGATTAGTTTCGTAATTTTATGTTTTTATGTTTCGTAGCGTTTAATTTCCTTATGTTTCGTATTTTATTTCATGTTTTTTTATGTATTGTATTTTTAATTTGTGTAAAAAAAATTATGTTTGTGTGAAAAAAATTGAAAGAAAAAAAAATAGTTAGTGGTGGGACCCAAGTGAAGAGGTGAATGTGTGTTATGAGTGAAGGGATATTTTTGAGTGGGAGTGAAAAGCTGATTTGGCAGCATGTGGGGCCCGTTTTGTTTTGTGGCTTAAGCCACCATACCCTACCCTCTAATATACACATTAGGCGTCAAATCCACTGTCGTTTTGACAGTAGGCCACTTGCTACAGTAACGGGCTCCCATTTTGGGCCAGCCCGATTTTAGTTTTTTTTTTATAATTTTGTTTTTGTTTTTTTTTTAAAAATTTGTATGCACAAAGTAGGAGTGAGAAAAAAAATATTACAAAAGTTCCGATTTATTCAGATAAAAAAAATACCTGCGGAAACATTTTCGATACCTAATAACTTTAAAATAATCGATATGGTCACAAACGTACAACTCATTATATTAGAAAAAACCCATATAGAGGCATCAAATCCACTGTCGTTTTGACAGTGGGCCACTTGCTACAGTAACGGGCTCCCATTTTGGGCCAGCCCGATTTTAGTTTTTTTTTTTTTTAATTATTTTGTTTTTGTTTTTTTTTTTAAATTTGTATGCACAAAGTAGGAGTGAAAAAAAAAATATTACAAAAGTTCTGATTTATTCAGATAAAAAAAATACCCGCGGAAACATCTTCGATACCTAATAACTTTAAAATAATCGATATGGTCACAAACGTACAACCCACGCAAAAAAAAAATTCCCGAATCATACAAAAAAAGGAAATATCCGGGAAAAAATTAGCCAAAAAAAAACCCAAAAATAGCCTAAAATCTGGCCCAAAGTAAAAAAAAATACAAAACGGTCCCTCAACTTTTAACTATTTACGATTTTCTTACACAAAAAATCCCGTAAAAAAATTAACAAAAAAAACACGTCAAGTTTTTATTGTTCACAACTTTTTTACATTCATCGGCCCAAAAAAAAGATATCGAACCGTCCCAAAAAAAGAAAATATTCGGGAAAAAATTAACCCGTCCCAACGCAAAAAAAAATTCCCGAATCATACAAAAAAAGGAAATATCCGGGAAAAAATTAGCCAAAAAAAAAACCCAAAAATAGCCTAAAATCTGGCCCAAAGTAAAAAAAAAATACAAAATGGACAATCACCTTTTAACTATTTACGATTTTCTTACACAAAAATTCCCGTAAAAAAATTTACAAAACCGTCCAAAAAAAAGAAAATATTCGCGAAAAAATTAGCCTGTCCCAACGCAAATTTTTTTCCCCGAATCATAAAAAAAAGAAAATATTAAAAATTAGCCCCGCCATAACGCATCGCCCAAAAAAAACACCCCGAAATGTAAAAAAAAATTATTCGGGAAAAAATTAGCCCCGCCGCAACGCGCGGGTTCTTTTGCTTGTATTAAACAATAACCGGATAAAAATAAAGAAGAAACAGGCCCTTTTTTTAGCCCAAAAAAAAAGCTGGATCCCACCGCCAAAACGGTGTCGTTGGCATGACTTTTAGGATGTTGAAAATATTTGCCAAAAGTTCAATATAGTCCCAATATTTGTCATAGACCCAATGAACCAATCCTAACCACTCATTTTTTCATCAAAAATAAAAAAACTCACTTTCCACCTTTTTTTTAAATTAAATATCTCACACACTGTTAATCGTTACGCAAAACAAAATATATCATCGCGACGAGAATTAAATTATCTTTCTATAGAGGGGCGACACTATGTACTTTCGACGAACTTTTTTTTATGATTTTATGAAATCATATATGATTTTATGAAATCATATATGATTCGTTATACGAATCATATATGATTTTCGCAATTTGTGACTGAAACAAAATTGAAAAAAAGTTCGTTAGAATCACAAATCATATATTATGATTTTATGAAATCATATATGATTCGTTATACGAATCATATATGATTTTCGCAATTCGTGACTGAAAATAAAAATCAAAAAAAAGTTCCTCGAAAATATATCGTGTCACCCGTCTACTGAAAGATAAAAAGATACTCGTCGCGATGATGTATTTTTTGTCGTGTGACGATTTACCGTTTGTAAGATATTTTATTTTTAAAAAAGAGATGGAAAGTGGGTTTTTTATTTTTGATGAAAAAATAGATTGTTGAGATTGATTCATTGGATCTATAACAAATAATGGGTCTATGTTAATCTTAACTCTAGCCATGTTGAAATCGAGGGTATGTGCCATCTTTTTCTCATTATATCCTAATTTGTGGGCCCTCTTGAAACTACGTCCACTCATTATTTATTTTATTATTATTATTTATATAATTAATTTTAATTTTAATTTATAATATATCTTTAAATATTATTTTCTCTCTCCTATATTAAATCCAAATTCAAATCATAATCCTAAACCTAATCCTAAACATATCCACAAACCAAATGTGCCTTTTTTTTTGTAATACAATAAAATATCTCTGAGATTTGAGTGATTTTGTAGTTCTCTACCATGTGCAAATAAAATGCACATGTATGAACGTCACGTCTATGCAAGTGGTTGCATTTGCACAAGATATCTACCTATACTATAAGTGAAACCCCTCAAATTACTGTAACCTTTCCAAAAGTTGACACGTGAAGGAGAATAGTAGGCGACTATTTACATTCAATTTCAATCTTTATTTTGAGTGCTCCAAGTAAAAAATTTCATTCACCCATTCCTAGATTTTCTAATCAATAAACATAATTATCTACTTTCCGCAAATTGAAATTACATGAAACAAATTAAGGTTCTTCTTCTCATGTTCTAGTTACCTTAAGCAAAAAATTTCTTACAGGTAATTGTTGTTTTTTCGTTTACCTTTTCATAGTTTTAACTTTTAACTATTAACCTTTAAGTTTTAATTCTACTTAATCAATAAATTCATTAAAATTCGACATGAACTTTTTCTAAAATATTAAATCGATTATGATTCGATAACCGTATCATATTATGCAATCTTATAGGGCCGTGCTAAGCACGGCCTAAAACACCACATAGTCATGTTATATATGTAGATTTATAGAATAAGAAAAAGGAAATAATATGAATAGAGGCCACCTAACCAAGGATGTCAAACTCGCGAGTAAACTCGTTTGATACATTGTGTTTCTTCCTTTTTTGGTTTCATATTTGTCTATTTCCTAATTTTGAATGTTATGCATATTGCATTTCAGTTTTGCTTTTGGATAAAAAGAACAAAACACATAAGATATTGTTTGCTATATAGTATACACATTTACATATAAAAATCTAATTTGTGTTATTTTTTTGAAACACAATCATGTAAGTATAAAAATCTGATTTGCAACCTTGGTTTTTACCATAATCCACTTAAAATATATGTGAAATTTCTTTATCATATACATAGATATTTTTTGGAAAGAGATTTTCCCGATAAATTTACTATTCTAAAAAATAAATTTATTATTCTAAAAAACAGTTAAGTAAAACTAATATTGGTGATATTTCCATATCAAGTAAATTAAGCATTTCCTTCGGTTGACCACCAGCACATTTGATATAGCTAGTGATGTTCAAAATAGTGACACAATGTTTTCCTCTCGGAACTTATATATTGAGTGGGCATACTCATCTTGTCTGCCTATACCACTCTTGGGGTAATTTGGTATTACATGCATGAACAACAACTGTTTTGATGTGAGACCGTCTCGTAAAGATACACTACTTGAAGATGTTGAAATGCTTCCACATTAATAGATCATATCCCTAATAGGTCTGAAACCATTCTGGCATTCGGCAAGTATGGTTTGAATGGATCGTCCATTTTTTAAAAGCTTGTAGCAAGTCTTGATAATAAGTTGTGCATGTTTTTATTCTAGTATCTATTTTTTCAATTAAATTTTCGCCGTTCGGAAGAAAACAGATGCTTGGTTAAATTTAACATTGAATCGTTGTTTGTGAGTGTATGTCCGGGTGTACATGTGGTTGTGGGTTTGGTTGTTTGTGTGTCACTTGTTTTGGTAGTACCATGTAGTCATTTAGCGCATAAACTTATACTCATACTAGATATGGGTGTCTTTAGCATAATTAGTTAGAGTTGAAGTTAGAACCGGAGCTGAAGCTTACATGATGAGCTCGAAGTTAGATCTCTTTTTATTTCGTAATGTTTGGAAAATAAAATTGTAGCTAGAACTTATTATTGTAAAATTACGTATCAATACATTCTGTGGAAATCGTAGAATACCAATTGTAGAAATCGTAGAGGGGGTGAATACGTTCCCATTTAAAAAACTTAAAATATTTCGTATCAAATTATCCATCAAGTTAGATGCAATATGATAAGTGTGAATAATACCTCAATTATCCACTATACATGGTTAAAGCAATATAAGCACAATCACAATGTTAAGTGTCTATCTATGACACAATCCACACCAAACAATATAAGCAACAATCAACAACACAGATATATCTAATGCAATATAGAATGTAAGGTGATTAAGCGTAAATAGAAGATTATAAGCGAAAAGTAAAAGAAAGTGCACACCACGCGATGATTTATAGTGGCGTTCCGGTCACGAAAGCACCTCTTTGCCCTTCTCCACTCCCCATACCCAACTCGAGAGTACTCACTATCCATCAAGCTCCCATTTAGGCTAAATAAAACCGAACACATCTAAAGCTTACCCGATTTACGAACACTAGGATCCAAATGAGTCGAGTTCTAATCCTAGCTAGAACCATTCTATCACAACTAACCACACTACTTCACAACAATTCACAACTTTTCTTCACCACACAACTTCACTTCACTTCACGACTTCACTTCACTTCACGATTTCACTTCACTTCACAACTTCACTTCACCTAGACACTACTACGATAACACCAATCTAACACTACTTACTAAGATCACCCCGATCTAACTATACTTCCTATGATCACCACGATCTAACAACTATACACACCATGATCACCATGATCTAACTATTACACACGTTTGGAATACATGAATTCGATCTATACATTGTGAATGTAAGACATTTTTCAGATTAAGGAAAGGTTGATAACGGCAAGAAGTCGTCAGAAAAGCTATGCTGATAAGAGACGTAAGCCTCTTGAATTCGAAGTTGGAGACCGAGTGTTACTTAAGGTATCTCCGTGGAAAGGAGTGGTACGATTTGGTAAGAAAGGAAAACTGGCACCACGGTATGTGGGACCGTTCGAAATAGTAGAGCGTGTTGGACCAGTAGCTTATCGACTAAAGTTACCCCAGGAGCTGAGTTGTGTTCACGACACGTTTCATGTGTCAAACCTCAAGAAATGTTTGGCTGAGCCAGATGTTCAAGTGCCTTTGGACGAGATCGAGATTGATGAAAATCTGCGATTTGTCGAAGAACCTATTGAGATAGTGGAACGAGATGTGAAGAAGCTAAAGCGAAGAAGAATCCCATTGGTCAAAGTACGTTGGAACTCTCGGCAAGGAGCTGAGTATACTTGGGAACGTGAAGACCAATTCCGGAAGAAATATCCGAATCTCTTCCCCAAATCCGTACTTTCCTCAAGTGCCGCAACTTGAGCCTTGAGGACAAGGCTCTTCTAACCGGAGGAGACTGTAACATTTCGTATTTTCAGGTCATTTACGACGTCATATATTTCACTAATTATTTTTTTTCTCGTACGCGTTCGCTTTTAAATTTTAATAGTTAAGTTAAATCGCGTAAGTTAAAAAAATTATCGTTTAGCGTAATCGGACACCAAACGAATTAAAGTTTTCGTCAAGCAAGCAATATATTATTTTTATGAAAGTAATAATTAACTTTTTATATTTTATTTTTATTGGTTGCGTAAGACGTTTACGTTTCGCAATTAAATACGTTTAAGCATACCCGGAAATCACTTATACACATTTTTAAAACCCTAGATATTTATTAGATATTTATCTAAAATATCTTTTAGATATTTCCTTAACCTTACCCTAGTTAGACTTAACTAGAGTTCCTTAACCCTAGTTAACCCCTATATATACCCTAACTAGACTACAAAATCATAACTTACATTTCTTTACAAATTTCATCACAAAATCTCTCCCCTCCTCCCTCTCTTGGCTACGGCAACACCCCAAACACAACCAAATCCATATCAAATTTTATATAACACATTTACATACATACCTACATCATATCTAAGATGTCCTAAGAAGATTTGAAGGCTTGGTTAATCCTTTACAAGTGTTAAGCAAGAAAATGCAAAGTTAGGGTTTAGGAAATCAAGATCTTGCAAGCTTGGGTTTACAATCTAAACAAGGGTTTAGATTGTGTTGGGTATCATATTTCATCACTCTAAGGTTATCTAAAACCCTTTATGTCTTTACATTCATCATTTTATGCATATATATGTCTATGTAGTTAATCACCATCTAGGAACTTATTTACTTGTAAATTTTATAATTCTTGGATAATCTTTGGATTAATCATATACTAAGGACCCTAGGAGTATAAGACATAAGATATTAAGGGTTCTAATGGATTTGTAACAAAGTGGTAAAGCTAAAAAGTCCTAAAAACAAGTTTTAAACACATTTTGAGAAAAATATCTAAAGGGGCTGTTTGGAGTTCGAAATTTACATATATATTTTATGATTTTATAAAATACTACATGTCACAAGGATCGTGGGGTCATAAAGAACTCGAAAAACCGATTAATAACGAAGAAGATACGCTAGTTACGAGTTTACGATAGTTAATACTCTTATAAAACTATTTTTATAAAAGTTACTATTCATGGCAGAAACTTATACTTTGAAAACATCAATAATATGATAAAACTTTCAATTACAAGAACGTGCTCGAAAGAATCGCTAAAAACGGAGCTATAACGAATAAGATACGACATTTACGGGTTTTACGACTATTAAACTTATATAAATAAATATGTGAACTGATGTGAACAGTAAAAGTACTGTTCATCAGTGGACTCAAAACCTAAAAATGTCTTATTTTGATACATCGTCTTAGTACGAAGACGTGGGCGCAAGAAACATACAAATCGGACTTGAAACGTGCATTTTACGCCGTTTTTGTTAAAGGGTTATTTATAAACGTTTTTACTTTATAAATATAATTTCGCTAAAACGATTAGATGGTGATGTAGCTATATAGAAATATATATGTTATTAGTTATCAAAGTGCTATATTACTAGGGAATTTCATAATGAGGCCTCTTCGGATGGCGTATCGACGAGTTGTTGGATTTACGATTTAAAGTATCCTAGCTCCTCGTACGTCATGTCATGACCTCTTAATTATGATAGCCCGAATGATAGTATGATGATAACTATATAGGATTGTATATGATAGTTGTTAAGTCAAAGTACTTGAGTACTGATACGACATATATTTACTTAGGTTGCTTTCGGATATTTCCGTGATACGTTTTCTGCCATTTACCCGATTATTTCATCACTTCACTTCTAAGGTGAGTTCATAGCCCCCATTTCTATCTACTTGTTTTACAAACTCTACGGGGTGGAATTACATGCTTGTTTTACTACGGACACAAGTGTTTTCAAGTGTTTTCAAAGTGTATGCTATCCAGATTACTGCCTGATTATTAATGCCTAAGTTACCTTCTTGCCGTGAAGTCCCTATTTATCATGAGCCGTTAATTGCTAATTGTAGTGAGCGCTAGTGTTGTGGATAGATCTATCGGGACTGACAATCCCCACCTTACTTGGGTCACTAGTTTGATCATGGTGCATTTAACATTGAGAGGACAAGTGAGGTTGTTGGCAAGCATCCTATATTCTAGTTGGGGCAAACATCTAGTTAAGGCTTCGGGGTCATGAGCTTAGTGCATTAATACATGTTTTTGGACTACTGAACTTGTTTCATAGTCTACTAGTACCTAAAATCTTGTGGTCCGCTCTTTTACTTATAAACCTATGGATTCACTCAACCTTTGTGTTGACTTTTAGCGTGTTTAATTTCAGGTCCTCAGATATAAGCTTGGATGGGAGCCGTGATGGATATCTATGAAGATGGATTCTGTGTTTTATTTAAATTCGATGCAACTTTTATCTATGAAAACTTATGTCGTCTTTTGGGATTATAAATCTTTTGTTTAAAGAACGTATGTA
The DNA here is from genome assembly GCA_026074375.1 of Tanacetum coccineum. Taxonomy (NCBI): domain Eukaryota; kingdom Viridiplantae; phylum Streptophyta; class Magnoliopsida; order Asterales; family Asteraceae; genus Tanacetum; species Tanacetum coccineum. The sequence continues at coordinate 927 of BQNB010003935.1, read as the reverse complement.
GTATGTCTATGACTTTTCTTTTCAAAAAATATGGGACCTAATGTATGAACTCTGATTTTGTTATAATGCATCGAATGATCTTGTTTAAAACGTCCATTTAAGGTCGTTTCCTATATCTTGATTGTTGTACTTTGACGTAGCACCCCAAGGTTACCATTCCGCTGCATATCAGATTTTGGGGGTGTTAAACTTGAGACATCGAGAGATGTTGTCGTATGAATGCATTGATGATTTGTAATCACGAGTAACTTAAGCACTTTACGTTATGTGTTATAAGTTACATGTTTGTCATCACCAAAACATGAAGAGAATATATAAATTAAATATCGTAATATTTCTACCAACAATCTCTCCCTTTTTGATGATGACAAAATATGTAAACTATAACTCATAGTAAAATGTATAAGTTACTTGTTTACACTTCTTCTCCCCCTTTTGTCGAAACAAAAAGGTGCACACTTCAAGCCATTCATTCCATTAGATGAGACTTTTACTAAAGAGGCGAGCTTGCATCATCCCAAGTGAAGCCTTGCTACCCTTAAGCTCATTTCACTCTTATGACACTTGCATCCCATTGTATATTGACTCTAGCGGATCCATGGATCAAATTTGTTATAAATTCTTATCCTACATCAAGGGTTAGTTTCGTGCAACATAATATATATAGGAGCTATATTAAAGGGTTGGAATACGCATATCAAAAAATGTGTAGATGTCATAATGGTTGCAACTCCCCCTCGGTGTATGCTCCCCCTTGTTTGGGGCACCAAGGAATCAATCTACGGAAGTGTGCTACAAAAAAATTAGTAGAAAAGTGCACATATATATACCAACAATGATAGCTATATATATATATAGCAATACATTAACGGGGAACAAGTCATCCATGTCTTAGATATATGCACTCTAAACTATGACATTTTAGAA